>CM055100.1:9460480-9607057 GCA_029204225.1 Diphasiastrum complanatum | reverse complement strand
AAACTTAAAACTTAAACTTGAAATCTTTTATTTCTAAGCTTAGTTTTAGAAGTTTACCTTATTAAGCTTCAACTCATAGTCTTATAACACACATCCCATGGTAGAAGTTTATTAACAATTACTCACACGTAAACTTACAATACACATGTCACGGTGTTTTATTTCTTTCTTTTTATATTTCTTTGCTAACACCATATTGTATACAACTTTTTCCAAAAAATAAAAAATTCAAAAAACAAAACCAAACGAATCACAAATTGTGCCCCCAACGAATCGGGGGTCATGATTCGGATCACTCTCCAAATTTCAATTCCAGATGTGGGCGTGCAATTGTGAAACAAACACAAACACACACATATATATATAACACACACAGGCAATTCAAAATCTCAAATCATATATGTAAATATATAAAACACAGAACTTTACGTTCGCCACATTTCACATACAAATTTGTTTGAAACACTCACAATTGGAAATCTCAAATAGTACATGGAAACAACAAAAAGAGAATCTTGATTGACATAGGGAGGAGGCTATGATAAACAAGATGTAAAATTTGTATCACTCCAGCTTGTCGACATGCTCATAACCAAATAGAAAGCATAGCTGGTGGACAGAATGCACCATTGACAATAGAAAGAGTTAGTACCAGTAAGCTGGCCATAACCATTGGTGCCTGAAGATGAAAAATGCACAGGCAATAAATGCCAGGTGTGCACCCAACAATGCACCTTTAGTGAGAGATTGTCCTTGTGTAAATGACAATCTCTCACTAAAGGTGCACCCAACGTCCAATAATGCACCTTCAGTGAGAGATTGTCCTTGTGTCAACAACGATCTCTCACTAAAGGTACACCATTGGGTGCGCACCTGGCATGTACTGCCTGTGCAAATTGGCGGATACATTCGAAAGGCCCAGCCTTTAAGACTATGTTCAAAAAGGCGCAACCTAAGGACACTTCAAGGCCTTTTACCTTGTCAAACACAGCTTCTGTTAGAATGTATCCCAAAAGTTGCAGCTCTGCTACTTTCGATATACTGAGGGTTGTCTTAGATTTGGCACCTATTTTGCAAGTCTAGAGCAAGTTCAGACCTGCTCAATGTTGTGCAATGCTTGTATGCTGGACCAGTCACCATCTGCATTTCTTTTTTTAGTTGAATTAAGGTAAGGGCACTGGTACTAATATTGATGCATGGCGGAGAACATATTTTATTTTTTCATGAAACAAGGTATTTTCTCACCTGCTTTCATAAACTGAATTTCCTAAAAAAATCGAAAACATAGGCATTGCACATAGCCAAAGCAGAACCTTCAAACTGTTCTATCAGGTGATACAGCCACACCTTAGTTTTTTTAAGCTTGGTGGTATCTTCATAAGCAAAGGAAATATTTACGTCTGTCAGTAGGTAAAATATGTGGGCTCTTGAGTAAAGATGTGCCCTTATTTCATTATGTTCATCAGATACCCAATACTCGCTTTTAGAAGCAACCTCAACTTCAAGTCCAGACTAGCTTAGCTATTACAAATAATTAAAACGCTTGATCAGCAAATGCCTTCATTAGGACTAACCTACATAATCCATATCATAGCAATTGTCAAGGACTACTTCCATATGGCTGGACACTACTACCCCTCAGAATCTTTTTAACTGCACAGTCAACCAGCCAGCACAACTAGCACCATACTGATACTACAATCCAGTCTAAAGCCTTGATTCTAATAATCCTTGTCCAAGTGAAGTCAGGAGCGCTGCCAACCAAGATTGACAGCTAGATCTTCAACATCAACTTTCGCAACATCACTTCGAACACCTATATCTGCTGCATATCTACTAAAGCTGTATATTCCAGCTGTAACAGCCACTAAGCCCAGAGGGTTTACCATGAGGAAACGCAAAGGAGTAGAGACAACAGCACTCAATGGGGCACCTAAAAATGATATGGCCTGTCCACTCCTTCCAATCCCATTTCTCTCAGTCACAAGTAATCCAGTCTTGCAATAGATAGCAAAATCTTCGCAATTATTATGAAAGATGTGATAGCAACCAAATCCATTGTTAAGCAGGTAATAGGCTCTATGAAGAACAAGCTCGGAAGGATCAGAACTAGCAGTTGTGCATGTACCGCCTCGAGCTTTGACAACAAATGTCGTGAAGCTCGTGCCATATTCAAAGCGGTACAGTGGACAACCCAACAGAAAGCAATCCAGACAGGACAGCAGAACACCCTGACTATCTGCATTAGTACCACATATTTCGCAAGTGGTGCTAGTGGGGCCAGGTCGTGAACTTGAGGTCAATGAATCCAAGAAGGTGCCAGTTCCAAGTTCTTCATTCCTTCCCCTTGTGAAATGGATCACTTTTCCATCACCACAATAAATCCCATGGTGTGCATAGATGTATGCATTTCGCCAAGCATATATATGATCACCTGGCTGCAGTTCCTCCCTCTCGATTCTATTTGATAAAAGGCCCATGAATCCTACTCCCAAGTTTCAAATGGTGTCCTGCAAACATAAAAATGAATGCAAATAAAGCAACTTGCCGAGTGACAAACTTCTTCATGACAAGGCAGATTATTCTTATAGAAAGTTTCAAATTTAGAAAAAATAATAGTCTGCCAATTGAAGCCTGGTCAGTATTGACTTCTCCGGAGAAAATATTTCAGAAACTTAAATATCAATAATAGTATTTAAAATCCATGGCTGATTGACAAAACCAGCAAGAACATGAAGAAAATTGGATGTTCGCTTCATATTCAACTTGCAACAATCAGATACATCAGTAAAATTTCCAGAGCAGTTTTTGAATTTCGAGCAGAAAAAGTAAAACTGGAGAGAAGGAAAAATCTAGTTGAAAGGAAGAAAATTTCGTTTAATAAGTGGCATTCACTACTAAAACATTGTCCTTACATCACACTACAATCTAAATCGATATACTGTGAAATTCTATCTTCAACAGTAACATTAGTTTTTTTGAAATTTTCACTTCAAAGGTACAGGTAATGATTCACCATAACGAGGAGATAGCGCAGAGACCACATTGCAAGCATAAAAGTTAAGGGTGGTTCACTGGCTTATGAGAATAAAACTTCTGTGAATCATCCCGGTGATGATATTTTTCTTGTGAAATGTTGCAAGCCTTGTTGACATCTCAACTAGATATTGATGCCTTCAATCAAGCCATATCCCTCCAACAAGTTCTACCCTCTTCACTTCGCAGGTACTTTCAGGAACTCAATGCTTGTTGCTCCAACTATATCGAAGTTTTGCAACAGTAGTGAATACAGTCTGTTATACATACTAACTTCTGTACGACACTTAGAAGAGCGCTACAGGCACATCCACCAGCCATCACTAAGGAGTTCAAGAAGCAAAACGTAAGGTTCTATCATAGTAAAATCTTATGTCTAGGCACATTGAGGTACTAGGCTACAACGATGACAAACTTCAAAGCCGAAGAACACCACAACCGGGATCATGATTGTTGAGGAGGATGAAAGATGTCTTAGTCTTATATTTAGCATGTGGTTCTCTTGGGATGTTCGTTAGAACAGTGGTGAAGCCAAAATATTGATTTTGATGAAATTTTTTGCATGTATCAGCTCAAGCAACTGCTGTTAGTAAGAGGGTCTACTAGAATGAGACATGGATACTCCAAAACACAGAGCTGCTAACTTCTTTTAAGGGACCCAACTTTGTAGACATAGTGCAACCTACAGACCAAAAAACAAGGTTCAAACAAACAAGATTAATCAGTTTATGAAGGATATATCTACGGATTTGTGTTTTAAAGGCCTCTTTGTTTGCTTTTGAAATTGGGTGCCTCAGAAACTTATATAGATCTCTAGTACACACAGTTATAATACTTTCTTTATCTCTTTTTTTCTTTGAACTCTTTATAGTGCCTACAACAAACCATGCTAAGTGGTCCCAAGAACGGTTCGTCATAAAAAAGAAACACTACTTAAGACTCACGGCACACCTTTTCCCATCTCTATGGTTTCTAGATCTGCATTCATAGTTTGACCAAACCATCCTTCAACTTTATTTCAACATCAACACATCATAATCTGTAACGGACATACTTTATGTGTATCATGTACCAGAGAACTCTGAACGTACATTCATGAACCGCGATCTGGTATGATAGCTTCCAAAAGCTAATAAGAGACGGAATAGCTCAATCAGACATATTCCACTACAAAATGTGCACGCCACAAGCAACAATCTCAACAACTTATTGACTGATATTGTTTGCAACACATAGAACAGTACTCGTTCTTTCAAGGATGTCCTAATTAGTATATGTGACAGCGTACACAACATGATGGCACTGAGACACGGAGTAAGAAGATAATGTCAACGAAGGGTAGCGCCCTTAGTATTGATCTACATTTGCAGCAAACGGGTAAATTTAAGAAACGTTGAATTTTTTATCTGTGACAGCGTACACAACATGATGGCACTGAGATACGGACCAGGAAGATAATGTCAACGAAGGGTAGCGCCAGCAGTAACAGGTAAATGTAAGAGGCTCGGAATCCAAAAATAACGAAGCTTAGATCCAATTCAAGAGGAGTGTGGCTGCCAACCTACCTACTTACGGAACATTTTCTTTCCCTTAAGATTAATATGCATGTTTCCTCTCTATAGCATAATACAAAACATTTTCTGAAGCGAAGCATCGCTCAAACCAGAAAATCAGTTACTACTTCACTCGCAGAAAAAAGGACGTAGAAGACTAGGGAATAATACATATTACATACCTTCGAAGCTTTATTAAAAAACGAAGCATTGATAATAAACTAGAGGTTGCGTCAGCTTTCATGCAACCATATTACCATGCCGTACGTATAAACGTCCCCGACAAGAAGTAGACCTCAAAAGCAGATGATTGAAGGATAAAACCGCCCTAAAGCTGGTCGAGTCCGATAATATCGCAAATGGAAGAATACTGTTACTCTCCAACAACGAATATGAATCAAGCAAATATCTGCTACAGCTTAAGAGAAACTAACACTACACTAAATACGCCGAACATGCTGATAGCATCCTCAGTCATAACAGCCCTGTCTTGCTATTATTTGTCATCGATCCCGAAAAACAATCATGATAATCCAAGAAAAAAGAAATCCTTCATGATAATGATCGAACTTGCTTATCAAGTGCTGAAACATTAAGACATATTTAGACATGCTTGATGTAAGTAACAAAACAACTGCAATTTCAAGGCAGCCGGGGCTTAAAATGTAAAAGAACGATGAACAAAGAAAGATCTAAGAAAATATTGACGTAACTAGTACGAAAACTCCTGCATCTTTCAAAATCTTAGATAAAAACGCAAGCGCTTGCTCATTTTTTCGTCAGAAAATTCATCATCAAGCAAAGCAATCAACAGAGAATCGTGATTTCCATACCTGCTTCTGGATCAAAGCTGAAGCGCTGCTTCCTGTTTCTCTCTCTCTTTTCTTTTTCCATTCCTTTTCTCTATTTCTTCCTTTCTTTCTTCTTGGATGCGCGTCGATCTTAATGGCCCGGCACATCTAGCTTTCTACTATTTAGATCTGGACACGTGCCAAAATACCACGTGGACACCTATTAATGGTCGATCGTAAATAACATGGGCAAGATCTGACCGTTTATCAGGAGATCTAACGGTGGCGAGGTTTGGGTTCCTCCGTGCCACCAAGATACGACGAGCCAACGGGCATCCTTCTACGCTGCATTGCTTCATGAAAATTGTGTCCCAATCATAACTTGCCACGTACGGTTCCAGCTTTTCCAGATGGCAGGTACAATCTGTAAATGCTCACCGTTGGATTGCTGTAACGACGCTTAGATCGTGCCACGTTTTGGATGTTCCGAAACGTGGCTGGCGTGGAGCTGAGCGAGCCGAAATCGTCTAGTGTCAAATAAGTGCACCCTGGCTCGAGGGTGACGTACCCATTGTATTCAATATTGGCAGGGTTGAAAGCTTTCAGTCATCCGTCGTGACGGGTGACTCATGCCCAAGCCCCGGCCTCTAAGGCAGGGGCCCAAAAACTAGTAAAGACCTGTCCCAGGACTTGGGCATGTTCCTAATAGCAACTAAGGGGCGAAGCTGGGGAGGCCCCACCCTCATCCAAGCGGGGAGCATGATTAATAGGTGGCATCGTGATATCTCCACCTTCATGGAGCTTAAAGCTACCTGCACCCTCAATCAGAGTGAGGAATACACTCGACTAGGCTTTAGTGTGCCTTAACAACTGCAAAAAAATGATTGGTGTTTCAAACAAAAAGTGCTGGCTCATGAACGGGAGAGTCAAAGCTTTCTTGCATAAATGCAACATTCATGAATCATAAGGTAAAATGATAAATCCCTTGGCAACTACCCTAGAAAAACAACTAATTGAAATCATTTCAACATTTGTTTAGGGTCGTACTTACAATAGTAAGCTTAGGCGTGCCACTTATAATGGCTTATAATGTCAAGCCATTATCATAATCATGTGAATCAGATCGTGTGTAGATTACACTTCTCACCCAACACTTTATGCTCATTGTCCTAATACCATTTAATTTCTTATGTTGAGTTATTTAATCTAATTGTGGACCTAGTGTCTTATGAAGCACTATCGTACCAATTGACACATTTTCAAAACATGGCCTCCTTGACCCAAACTTCAACTCCAACCAATTGATGTTTACTAACATCTTTGTTGAGCTCTCTCAAGTTGTAGATGGCATATAAAAGTGGGAGAGATCTACCAAATCTTTTGAGACAACTCTCATGGCAAATCAAATGTCAGATGTCATGAAACATGCAACAATGTGACATTGTGTTCCAAGGCATTGCCTCTTTAATCGATTTGTGTGTTGGTGTGGCTGGTTGATGTTGATGTGGAGGAGGGGATGTTGATGGAGTCAAACTAAACATCATTTTAATTGGAATAACACTCATGGTAATTTGAATCATTAGGATGATCATATTGTCCTTTTAATGATAATGAAAAATAGCACTCAACTACCTCAATGATTCTAAAAGTGACAACCTATAATATAAACATTTGTGGATTTTCACGTGGGCCCTACCCACATTGCTTACACCACTAAAATTAGTCATAATGAAAAAGAAATTCAAAGTACTTATGTATGTCAACTAATTTGCTAATTATTTCTAAAAGTTTTAATGTGTATAGGAGAAACTTATGCATGGGCACAACATTAGAGATGCAACACAACTTTTGTTTAAACATATCAAATCATAAATTATTTTGTGCATATGTGCAAGAGTAGTTCTTACCAGCTAGTTTTCGTTTCTGGATATCTTCAATATGTCGTGGGAATAGCCCAGTTTGATAATTTTCTAAAGAAATATATTGAGACATTTCAGTTCCAGTCCATTGACATTGAAACATTTCAAAAGTTCTTAAATGTTTAGCTTCCAATGATTAAGAAAAAAGAAGACAGACACCTGGATCACATGTACCTTCCAATGCAAATTTAGTAAAGCATAAGTCTTATATCCTTGAGAGGATTTCAAATTTGGTTGGAGGGTTTATAGTTGAGAAAATGATTATTGAATCAAAGGTTACCTTTTGGGAAGGACCAGATTGGTTTATCTTTCTAGAAATTCTAGTAAATGAAACCTAAAAAGGAAAAGTAAATTTGGACAACCTTTTTAAAAAAGTCGAACTCAAAACAATTGAAGATCTAAAAAATATGTCCAACCTCTCTACTTCATGCAACTCAGAGATAAAAGTTGCTTCTCTGACAAATGTTGCTTACAAATGCTACGAGAAATGTTTCCCAGCTATTGAAAACTTCTGTATAGTTCATCGCATGGACCTGTCCACGACCCCAGAGGGCTTGGCCTTCCAAAAGCAAGTAGCATGCAATTGCACAAGTCGTTATTCAAGGCTTGTTGAATGAGGCAGATCCACATCATGAGGCTCACTTCTCTCCCCATATAAAGCTTGCATTTGAGTGATGAAATGCCTAGTTTTTTGGAGATATTTGATAGTGATAATTACTACAAACAACCTATAGTATTTGATGATCTTCCAAAATATTGCAAAAAGTGCAAAATCTTGAAAATTCTACATTAAAGTGTATTTCTACCAAGATTTGGCATTGAATACCATGGCTTTCAGTTCATCAACCCTAAACCATCAAGCAAAGATTCAAAGATAACACATATGATCTGTTGGCACCTACATTGTTAAAGATTCTTTTCTATGTAGGCGTATGCATATGGTTATTGAGAGATTCTTATGAAAATTCTTAAGGACATTCTAAAGTAGATGCAAGTCCACAAGTATATTTTCTTCTTGCGAGAAGACTTGTGTCCTCATGCAAGACCCCTGAGGATGCATTGCAAAGGCCTTGATTTATGAAGGTGGGTCCAAGGGTGAAGCTCAACTGGAGTTGGCAATCACACCTGGTACATGTCTTAGTGCAATATTTAAGGCCAAAGGCAAGGGTCCATAAAATATTCTAAAGCATGGTTTGTGTTTTGTAACTATCACCAGTACATAGGATTCAATATACTCCTAGTTTTGGATACACGGTACTCCAGTGAAACAAGCTGTTAGTTATGCCACATCATACTGTTGGAGGGTTTCAAGGCAACCCTAACCCTAGTTAATAAGTGAGAGGGATTTGGTAGACATCTTGTCGTTGCATGAATAGTGTTAGATATGCATTTAGGGTTAGTTTGGGAGTAATTTTGCTTGATTTGAGTGGATTTGCTTGTTTGAAATCTAATTTGATTGTGGAACAGGGAAAGCTATTCAGATCACCAATCTTAAGATCCATTTGGATCTGAGATATCAGAAAAAACAACAAAATCGGTCAAATCTGCCAGATTTTGGTCAAAAAGAGACAAAAATCGTCATCAGAACTGATAACTTTTTGCCCTCTTTCAAGAAACCTTCGTCAAGTTGCAAACACCTTCGATTTTGATCACAAAACCTTCAGTTTGAAGGGTGAACAATCCTTCCCAGCAGATTTCCAGAAACATTAGAAAAACCGTCAAAAAACACAAAAAAAATCACCAAACCCTAAAAATATAGAAAAAGAATCTTCGTCCTATTCATTGTGCATAGGTGTGATTCAGATCTATCTACTGCTAGGTCGGCAAAGAATAATACCAAAAATAGAAGGTTTTTTAGAGGATCAGTTCATATTGCCATATTTTTGCTAAAAAAATAAATTTTTTTTGCAAAAATACCCGTTTTACTCTTGATCCTTCGCCAAAACCTTTGTCGAGTTTTCAAAACATTCTATTTATAGTAAAATACTATTTTTGAGTGCAACAAAGATTCTTTCTGTCCAGATCATTAAAAATGTATATTTTTACCCTCGCCAAACTACAGAAACTGTATTTTCTTGTGTCAGAAACCTTTGCCGGATTTACCCTAGTTTTATCTCTGTCAGATCTTGAATCTGAGAGTTAGGCGAAGGTTATTTCTCTAGAAACTGTCAGAAAAGTTGATCAGAGAGTTTTTTTCTCAAAATAGCACTATTGAACCTTCGCCAGTACTATTTTTAGGTTTTGATTTTTCAGATCAAGTCTGTCAAAATTTGGGTCAAATCCGATACATTTTGATTTGGATTCTGAGAAATTTTTCATTTTTCAGAAGTATCGATTGATTGAATTTCAAAATCTTTTTCACGATATAGAAATCAGATTCTTGGAAAGTGAAATAAATCTAGCAGATCTGATCTGAGATAGTTTTGATTGAAAAATCTAGATCCAATCTCATTGTCTGCTTGATCTTAATTGGTGAAGATGGCTACCCCTGGAGGTGCTCCTCAGGAAGTCAATCCAATCATTGTTAGAAGAGCACCCCGTTTGGATCTACCCAAATACAATGGGTTAACTAATCCAGTTAGATTTCTTCATATCTATGTTGAATCTTGTGAAGTCTATGGCAAAATTTTCCCTCAAGATAAACTTAAGCTTTTTCCTATGACCTTAACAGGCGCAGCACAAGACTGGTACTATAATCAAGATGAAACTGAACGTACAGATTGGGAGGTTGTTAAACAAGCCCTTATCACACGGTTCAAACCTCGGAAGTTTATGAAAGACCCTTTCCTAATTTTGAGTAAAATTAAAATGGGAAAGCGGGAAATGGTTTGAGATTACATTGAACAGGTGAAACGCCTCAGATCTGAGTGTGAACCTAAGCTAATTAACGAAAATGCCATGATTATGTGGTTTTTGTCAGGTTTACCTGAACGGATCAGACGTGAGTTGGAACGCCATAATGAGTATGCACTCTTGCAAAATGCTATGGATGATGCAATTCGGGAGGAGGATGAAGATTCAGATGATGAGCCGAATATCAGTATGTTGCCTTATACAACAAGGCAGAATACTACAACATCCACCACTATTGCATCAACAAATGTTAATGCTACTGCAGAAATGATGCTCAATGAGTTCGAGAAACTCGGGAAGAACTAGTAGAAAAATGGAAAAGTTGCAGTTGCAATTTGATGAAAAGATCAAAGCATTGGAAGATTTCCATGGAAAAGTGAACAAGGAACCTGAAAAGTTTGCGAAGACTTTTTCTACCAAGGAAAATGTCTGGTGTTCTATTTGTACAGGAAATCACACAGTGAATGATTGTCCTCAATTGAAAAAACGAATGGAAATCAGTGTATGCCATTTGCCTGATCATGAGACTGCTTTTTGCAACTTCAATCCTCAGATAATTCAGCAACGGTATGTCCAAATGGGATATCGAGAACCACAGTATGGAGAAAATCCAACAGTTAGACCTCGACAATCTGCTCTTGGATACCCGAAACGTTTAGCCTTACCTGCCCCACCAAAGCACTCCGCTCCTCCTGCCAATTTGATGGAACCAAAATCGTACAGAAGTGTCGAGCAATGGAACTATGGTGATGATCAAGAAGGTGGATCTTCAGAATAGTATGCTATTTATGTTGTCGCGCAACAACAAGCATCTAGAAACTGGACCAGAGCACCACTTGGATGCTTTCACAAAGTTGCAGAATGTCCAAATAAAGGAAAATCTGTACCATTCTGTCATGACTGTGGTTATGGGCATTGCTATAAAGACTATCCAGCAAGACCGAAGCCACCACCAGCTACAGCTCCTGTAAATTTGATAACAATCAAGCAAAGACCAGTAGCTCAAAATAAATCAATTGTTGATGGTGGTCACCAAAGCACAGAAGCAAAAAGAACCAGTAGCGGATCCAGTACTTGCTGATTCTATACCATTAATCGATATCCCAACAGCATCTGGAGTCTATCCAAATCTTCATGCATAAGAAAGAAGATATCAGGATATGAGACAGTGGATTAAACATCTGCAAGAAGAAGAGGAGCTTGAAGCTGCTAAAGCAACAGCCGAAGTTCGTTCTTCACTATTGCAGCCACCAAGAAATTCACGTACAAATATGAATGATCAGTTGCATCATCATGAAGAATCCTTCAAGATGACTGAACCGGAAGCACCGCAAACAGAACTGCTCATGAATATTTTATCTAGCAAGATCAATATTTCATTGGGAGAGTTCCTGAAGTTGGTGCCAAAAGCAAAAGAAGTCTTAGCGCAAAAGTTAGCTCAAGCAGAAGCAGAAGTCCATCAAGAGCTACTTTTTTGTGCTGGATTTGGAGAATCTAATGAAGTACTCCATGTCGGTGCCGCTTGGGAAAGTGAACAAAAGAATATCACTCTGTCGATACAGCATAGACAATTTCCTAAGAAAGCAGCTGTGATAGATGGTGGTTCAGGAGTTAACCTGATTTCTACAAAGCTATGTGCAAAATGGGGCCTTACAAAGATCAAGCCTGCGACTTTTTCTATTAAGCTAGCTGATCAAACGACAGTTCATCCACGAGGAATGGTTGAAGATATACATGTCAGAATTGCAGGAGTACAGTTCGTCATTACTTTTGTAATAATGGATTTACCAGAAGCACCAAATGTCTATCGAGTCCTATTGGGATGTCCATGGTTACGAGATGCGCAAGTAATTCATAATTGGGGTACCGAGAAAATCACTTTTGGAAATCGTGAATGTGCAGTCAAAGTTGATCTTGCAACTTGGACTATCAAATCAATGGTTCAAAAAGACGATGATGATTCATCAACAACGGATCATACTTGTGACCGACCAGAAAAAAAATTTGGAAGTTCATTATGATTCTCAGACGGATACTGTCAACTGGAATGAAGCTCTTGCAACGATTGATTGTACAGCAAGATATATGTGTCAACAAGATAATCAGTCAGATTTGAGTGAGATTTCATTATTGGATCGAACCTTGGATACACCGATCACTTTTCCATTCAACGGAACCTATACCATATCCGATTGAAGATGACCTCATTCCTGTGAGTCATGCCTTGACTTATGATGACAATGTAGAACTTACAGATGAGAAAATTCTAAATCATATGGATCCGACCAGATTTGGAGTGTGTAATGTTCCTGGTGAACCAACAATAAAACTGCCCAAAGCAGTTATATTGAAGGAAGACAGGATCACAGGGACAATGACGAAGAGACAAGCCAAGCAACATTATAATATAGTCCTGAAATGGGAAAATCCTCCTCAAAAGATTGATTCAGCGAATGTGCCACCCTTACTGGATAAAGACAAAGGAAAAGTCGAGGATGATTCTACAAGTCAGAATTCTAGCAAGATATCATGGTCTCGGAAGTCATCACCTCCACGATCAATTCCTGCTAAGAAAGCTAAGCGAAGATCCAAGACAAGTCCTTTCAAAAAGGAACAAACAGATGTGGTCCAGCATGATATGCACGAACATTTTAAACGTTATACATTGGATGATGTGGTTATCATGTTACCTAAAGCACATCGTGAACCTGAAGAACACGTGCCAGACTCGAAAGATGTTTACGATGGCCCAGCTAGGACACAACCAATGAATCTTGCTGAACCAGAAGAACCACAAAAGATTGTACAAGTTGGATCACAACTTAATATTGAATAGTATCAAGCACTCTGCTTGTTACTTATTAAGTATCGAGATTGCTTTGCATGGACTTATCAAGACCTGAAGGATATTTCGACGTCAGTTATTAAACATACCATACCTTTTTGCTTAATCTTTTCTAATCTGGAAGTTACACAACACGACACGAAAAATTCGCGAACTATATATTTTCTGGTTGATGCATAATACTGTAAGACAAAAATACACTAAATACATGTTCGCCTATGAGCGAGACAATTTTGAGAAAGAAGATCTGTAGATCCAGAAGTCTGCTAGTAAGTGAGACACGAGAGAACTGTATTTCTCTCACGTCAATGCACTACGTGGATATGTCATGTAGTCCTAGAAATCAAGAAAATCAATAGATAATATTGTAGCTATTATGCACATATTATTCTATGTGATTGCATGATCTCGAATAAATTTTTGTCTGATATTATTCGTGCATTTGATTCACTTCTTTATTCAATTCGGCACATTGGTTTGATTTTGTTGAATGCTATATTAATCTGTTAACGTAGATCAGCAGTGTTTGTCTACACTCTGAAGGATTGTAGAATCCTACAACAACAGGCAAGGAGCTACGCGAATGGAGGGAGAAGAATGACAAGGCAGTAGCCTTGTTATCATCATCCATCAAGGATAGCCTGACACTTGACCTGTAAAGCAAAAGAAATGTGGGATACTCTACTCACAAGATTTCAGACGAAATCATGCAGTCAGATAATGATGCTTGAAGATCAGCTGACAAAACTACAAACCTACAATGGAACGACAAAGACCTCACTTCCTTTATTAGGAAGATGAAGGATCTATTCCTTTCACTACACAATTTTGGAGCAGAAAATGCAGTGTTAGCAGAGAAGCAGCTCACTTATCTGTTGAGAGCCTTACCAAGATCCTTCCAGACAACTAGAACACTGCTAGCAAAGGATCCTACAATGACACTCAAAAAGGCAATTGTCGAGATTTGAGAAGAAGTCGAGACTCGAGAGCACCTTGATTTACAAGGATGCTTCTGACCAAGCCTTCTACAACAACAAGGAGAAGACAAAAAAATAATCCAAGCCTAAGAGGGAGTCAGATTGAAGCAGGATTGTGATCAGCAAGCAAAAGGAACCAGAAAGGCAAATGGAAGAACAAAGGAAGGTCGAAACAACAGAGTGAAGACAAGAAGACCTGCGTGAGATGCAAATGCAAAGGACATATTGTCGATTCATATTGGCTAAATCCGAAAATTGAGTGTATCCACTGCCACAAGAAAGGTCATGCAGCCATGGATTGCCGCCTGAACCCAAGAAACAAATCAACTCAAAGCAGACAGGAGAACAATAATAGTTCATCATATGTTGAGGATCTAGAGAGCTCAAAAAAAGACAAAGAAGGACCGAATCATAGTACTTCAACCGCCTACATCTGTGCAGATATGTGTGCAGTGTCTACACTTGACACACAGGAGGTAATCCTTGACTCAGGAGCTACCTCACACTTCATTACATCAAGTCTGATTTCCAAAGTGCAGATCCATCAAGATTTATCGTTCTTGGAGATGGATCAAAACATCAAGTGAATGGTATTGGTTCATTATGGCTCAACACAAACGGTAGAGACAAACGACTCGAAGATGTTCTATTCATGCCTACACTACAGCAGGACTTGCTATCAGTGGCAAGAATAGCTGATGCAGGAATGCGTGTGATATTCTCAGATGAAGCATGCAACATTGTTGATGCAAGTACCAGTATGCTCATCACTCAAGGAAGAAGAAAAGACAACCTGTATCACTTGAAGGTATGCCTACCTACAGATCAAGTGCATGAAACTCATGATGATTCGCCAGATACTCTATGGCACAGGAGACTATGCCATATGAATTCAATGGCACTATATCAGGCAAGCCATCATGGAGCAATCACAAGGGTGAGCATCTCGAATGCAACCAGTTCGATGACATGTGATGCATGTTTGAAGGGTAAGATGTCACGCACTCCCTTTGTCAAGGACTCCTACAGAACGACTAAGATTTTGGAGTTAGTGCATTCTGACATCTGTGGACCTTTCAATGTGATCTTAGTAAGAGGCTCAAAATATTACATTAAATTTATTGATGATTACATAATATTTGCCAGAGTCTATTTTATTCACAATAAATCAGAAGCATTTGACAAATTCACAGAGTATGTGAATTGGGCAGAAAGATGAATTGGTAATAAAGTAAAGCATATCAGAACAGATCGAGGTGGAGAATACATCTCAAATCGATTCACTGACTTCTACAATGATCGTAGTATTGTTCATAGAAGGACTGCTCTTACACACCGCAGCACAACGGTGTTGTAGAAAGAAAGAAAGGACATGACCCTAATGGAAGCTGCCGGATGCATGATGGCCTACTCGAAAGCTCCAAGAGTGTTGTGGGCTGAAGCAGTAGCTACAGCTGCTTACATTCAGAACAGGACAGGAAAGTCTGGTGTTCCTCACACGACACCACACGAATTATGGTGGGGTAGAAAACCCAATTTGACTCACATCATTATCTTTGGCTGTGCAACTTATGCACATGTTCCTGATAAGCTTTGAAAGAAGCTTGATGAGAAAGTGGAACAGAGATATCTTGTAGGATATGACAATAATGTGTCATACTACAGGGACAAACACTGTGAAGACAGTCAGAGATGTCAAATTCGATGACAGCAGAATGATGGCCAACGATGATCCTGTCAATTATGAAATTCTTGGAAGACAGTACTATGATCTACCAACTGTGACAAAGGGAGCAGAGGACGAACATTCAGATGAAGATGTTCGATTCGCATCTCATTCGAGTGACGAATCAAACGATGAAAATTTTGAGAGGCAGCCTACGACTATAGTGCATGTAAACCGAAATGATTCTGGACCTAGCAGAGTAGATAAAGGCAAAGGCATTGCAGTTTCAGGAGGATCTCCTAGATCGACAAGAGAACAAAGAGCGCCAACAAAATATGTGCCAGGCAGCTCAGCTTCTACATCAGAAGAGTTCTGTAGATTCAATGGTGAACCACAGACATTCGAGAAAGCAATTGAATGTCCAGAGAAGGACAAATGAATCCAAGCCATGAATGAGGAGATGGAATCCATGAGGAAGAACCAGGTATGTACATTACAGCCATTACCAAATAAGCGAAAGACTATAAAATGAAAATGGGTATACAAGCTGAAGTATGGACCGGATGGAGATGTCTCAAAGTATAAAGCACAACTAGTGATGAAGGGATTCTCTCAGAGATATGGTATTGACTATTATGAGACCTTCTCTCCTATCGTGAAACCTTTGTCCCTACATATACTATTTGCATATGCAGCTGCTTATGATCTCAAAATTCACATTGTGGACGAGAAGACAGCCTGCTTGCATGGTGAGCTGGACGAAGAAGTCTACATGGATCAACCCCCAGGCTATATCTCGAATTCACTTCCTACTTATGCATGCAGAATGCATAGGAGTATGTACGGTCTGAAGCAGTCAGTGCGACAATGGTACAAGAAGAAAGATCAAGCCCTGAAATCCGTAGGATGCAAGCCACTAATGGCTGATTCCAATGTCTGTGTAGGAATTATAGATGGGAAGATCATCATTGTATCTATGTATGTGGATGACACTTTGATACTCTGCAAGAGTGAGAAGCTTATTGCTGAAGTGAAGAATGATATCTCGAAACATTTCGAGATTGCAGATTTGGGAGAAGCCAGATATTACCTTGGCTTACAGATTGACAGGGACTATGAGGGAGGTAAATTATATCTTCAACAATCCAGATATACCCAAAAAATCTTAGAAGATTTCGGGATGCTGAATTGAAAAGAAACGAATACTCCAATGCTTGCAGGAACAGTACTGACGAACAAAAATTGTTTGAGGATTAAAGAAGAAAGAGAATTGATACAGCTTACACCATACAAGAAGCTGATCGGATCGTTGATGTACCTTGCAGATAACACACGTCTTGACATTGTTTATGTTGTGTTCAGAATGAGCCAATTTTGTACAAATCTAGGCTCGACTCATTGGAAGATTGCAGAACTAATTTTGCAATACTTTAATTAACAAAAGATTTTTGTTTGTGTTATTTTTGTGATGCAGGATTCCAGATGCTTTCCTACAATGATGCTAGTCGGGCATCTCTCAAGGATGACTGCAAAAGTGTCTCAGGAGGATGCACCATCGCATCAGGAGTAGCAATTCTCTGGAAGAAGCAGACCATTGTGGCTCAGTCATCTTGCGAGGCAGAGTACGTAGCAGCAGCAAAGATGGCCAATGAAATAATTTGGCTCAAACAGTTTCTTAACGAACGAAACGAGGAATGAAACTCTAGTTTTGCAAATGGACAACAAATCTGCAATACATCTGACAAAAGACTCTGTGTTTTACTCAAGGACAAAACACATTGCGATCAAGTACCACTTGATCAGGGATCTGATCGGGAAATGCTGCAGACTACTTTCATTGGAACGAAAGACATGGTTGTTGACACTTTTACAAAGGCCTTAGACAAAGGTCTATTTGAAAAACAGAGGAGCAGTCTTGGAGTCGTCAGGCTATCATGCTTTGAGAGGGAGCTGAAAAAACAAAATGTTTCTATTGCCAAAGCTTTGCTTTGGCAAAAGATGACACGACACGACACAAAATTGTTCACGACACAAAATCAATCATGCTCCACAAAGGACCAAGAAGATCAGCCAAGTACCATGGGGTACAAGTATTTGATCAGATATCATGACATCAGCAGAAGAACTCTTGAACGTGGCTAATCTGCCACTCTTGTAATTCATGATTAGTTGTAGATGCTTAATCTTTTCTGATCTGGAAGTTACACGACACGACACAAAAAATTTGCGAACTATATGCTTTCTGCTTGATGCATAATACTGTAAGACAAAAATATACAGAATACATGTCCGTCTATGAGCGAGACAATTTTGAGAAAGAGGATATGTAGATCCAGAAGTCCGCTAGTAAGCGAGACACGAATCGTGGGAGAACAATATTTCTCTCATGTCAATGCACTGCGTGGATATGTCATGCAGTGCTAGAAATCAAGAAAATCAATAGATAATATTGTAGTTGTTATGCACATATTATTCTGTGTGATTGTATGATCTCGAATAAATTTTTGTCTGATATTATTCGTGTATCTAATTCACTTGTTTATTCAATTTCGCACATTGGTTTGATTTTGTTGAATGCTATATTAATCTGTTAACGTAGATCAGCAGTGTCTATCTACACTCTGAAGGATTGTAGAAATTGTATTGCCGCCAGTGACCAGCAATCATATCTGAATTCTTGACGAACTGATTTTGTTTTGTTTCGTGATTTGTTTCGTTTCATTTCGTGATCTCTATGTTTCCAGCATGAATAAATATCAGAACTCGTTTAAGTTTCGCTTCGCTTCATTTTGTTTTTGTCTAGATTTCATCTCGTTTTGTTTTGTTGTGTTATAAAGCCTGATTGATCCAACACGAATTATTCTCGAACAAAAATAATTCGAGTTTCGCTAAAGTTTCACGAATCGTTCGAGAAAACCCCATCAGTTTGTCACTTGAGTTTTGGCTGAAATTTGCATTTTTTGAAATAGATTTGGCATCAATACCAATACCTAAACCCATAACAGGCAAAGTATCATTTTTGAAACCCTTGAGCATATCCATGCTTCCCAAGAGTACGCCAACTACCACCATGTTTTATTACTTTTTAGTACCAATTGTGTCTTTAAGAAACCAATAAACAATACCTGTGGGCCATACCAGTTCCTATCAGTGTGGCATACCCCTGTACAAATCCATGTACGTAAAGGGTGCCTAGGTTATCTATACTTGTGTTACCAATCATAGCCTTTACACATGCGAAGGGTGACTTGCAAAGTAATACTAGGTATAGCCCATAGTTAACTAGACATGCTTTCATGGAAGAACTGGATAAAGTAGTTTGTCTACACCTGATTTTCGATAAAAACATCATCTTTAACTCACCACCATTAATATTCATGGTGTAGACACTATCACCGCATTGTAAACCAATTAGCATAGTAAAGTATTGTAGTACTAACTTGAATAGTTGTCGCATACGAATCCTGTGAGGATGTCATGTTTGTTTATGAAAGACTTTTTCCTTCGAAGAGTGCAAGTAAGCAATTTCAAGTCTAGTTTATGCCAAAACAATGATAGCATGACGAGTAGTGTCAATTATTGTGTATTTCTATGTAAATCTAAATATCTGTCTGATATTAAAGAGCATACTACCAACTATCTCTTGTCTTTTTAGTCTCTTTGACGAAGTACATACCTGTATGAGAGCGTTCTTCAGGTCCGTGAGTGGGATCGGTTGTGTGATGCTACAATATATAGGTCGCTGTGAAGCAAGACACATATGGCTTTGTATGTCAACACCATGCACTTATCATAACTCATACGCCAAGCATTAGTTGAAACAACATTAAGTATACAGTAGGTCGTTGTCTACTAGTCACGTTGAAGAGATAGATTCTTATGCTATTAAAACCATTGCTGCCTTTTCAGCGATGGAGGTGCTCTGTTGTTGATGCTACATGCATTCAATCCCACAAATATTCTACCATTGGTGTGGTCATTGTAGCCACGTGCTTATTGGTGATCCGTTTAGCTATGTTATATGGCTTTACTATGTTTTTGTTTATGAAAGTGAAGGAGCATAAATGCGCTGGCAGCACTGAGCCAGAATGCTCATATCTCTTCTCAACCTCTTGTGCATGCATACCATTGTTTAAGCACTATAATAAGAGCAGCAAATCGCGATTTGTGGCATATTCATCCTTACGAAAGGGATAGAAAGTGAATAACATATGATAAAGATCCATAGAAGTGGTGGATCAGGATCCATCGCCTATCATACCTCATAGTTTGTGAGTAACCATCATACTACACACGCATTCCTTCCACATGAAGTCACTGAAAAACAACATTTGTGAAATGTAAAGGGTAAGGAAGCTTACCGTTGCGCTACCTTGCATAAGCCATCGTGAAGAAGAAGAGGAGGAGAAGGAGGAAACTTTGTAAGACTGTTGATAGTGGTGTCTCCATTCTTATAGCCTTATGATAGAATGAAAATGGAGGGAAAAGTCCATAAAAGTATTTTTGAATTTTGAACTCAATCAGCTATATTTTTGGGTGCCCAAATCATATGGCTAAAGATGACATACAAAACCACTAAACCAAGCACCAATATTTTAGCGAGGCAAGATTAAATACCATTGAGTATCATTCACGAGAGAGAGAGAGAGAGAGAGAGAGAGAGAGAGAGAGAGAGAGAGAGAGAGAGAGAGAGAGAGAGAGAGAGAGAGAGAGAGAGAGAAGATGGAGAGTGTGCACACCAACTCCCTTCTTGTGTTGATGGGCTAGCAGAAGAGCAGACACTGAGTAGAGCAAGGGCGACACTTGCTGCTTTGATAGCAAAGAGGTAGGCAACAATAAGATTCCGCGACTGAGGAGAATTTGAGAGAGAGAGAGAGAGAGAGAGAGAGAGAGAGAGAGAGAGAGAGAGAGAGAGAGAGAGAGAGAGAGAGAGAGAGAGAGAGAGAGAGAGAGAGAGAGTTACACAGTTTCACATAGTTCTTCTTGACAAAGCAAGACTAGACCCTTTGAAGCCTTTATTCATATTCCAACAAGGTACAGTAAAGCTGAAAAGTAAAATACAGTATTGAAAAGCACCATAAAGCATAACCACTTTCAAAATGTTTTGCCACCATCCCACAACACAAAATCGCACGAGTTAGTATAGTGGGGAAGGCAGGTGTCATAGCGTTAGTTGGTATCCATTTAAAAAAAAAGCTATATTACTTAACTATACGACTTAACAACATAAATAGTATTTTAAATCATAGTCCTGTCTTTCCAAACAGTAGAATATTTTTTAGCGATAGGCCAAGCCCTAACATTATCGTATCAGGGCTTGTGCCATGCTGAGCAGTTTATGGAAAATTGGTCCGTATCAGTTTATATTATTTTGAACAATAGTACAGTATGTATTTTAACTAGCTAAAAGACATGGTGTCGACATGTGTGATGGTGTTAGGGCATATCCATTCCATTCTAACCCATGTTTCAAGAAACAACTCATGCACTATTGTCCATACTTCTGAGCATATCCATGCTTTCAAGTCGTATCTCAACATAAATCTCATAAGACAACCAATTGGGTAACATTAACTACAACCGTAATTGAATATTGTAATTCTGAGCAAATCCGCGTTTATCAGAACTACAGATTCAAACCATGGTATTTAGGACATCATTATGGATATGTCATAATTAATAGAAGAGGTTTTCCTGGTTTTTACACGGTATGTAAAATGGAATGTATACTTCCTTTCATGCATTATGACCAAGGTTCAAGGACTTTATAGTTTAGGATGCCACCTTGGAGTATCCTTTAAGGTTGACTGTTTTTTCAAACTCCATTGACCAACCTCAACACATAGTATTATTGTCTTTGCAAGGCAAGGCCAAAAATCATTTTTATTTTTTTTTGTTGATTTTGAGATGCATTGGGTTCAAACGTTCAAACGCACCACACTTGGAGGTGGGTGCATGCAAGGTCCATAGGTGACCGTGGGGGACATGGTGGCATGCTCTGAGCTTTCTGTGTTGACAAGGGAAATGAGTAGTGTAATAGGATGGACGTCTTTGTATGCCAGTCTTTGGTGCAGGTCTGAAATAAAGAGCTATAGATGGTCCGAAACTAGGTGGATGGCCATTACCACACCGAATCCTACTAATTTATAGATGTTGTGTATGACATTTGGTATCAAATTTGTGAGTCTACAAACTGCATACTTGCAAGCATTCCTGGTTTCCACTAGCTGTCAGTATCTCTATGTCTTGGAAATAAGTCTTTGCAAAAGAAAATCAGCTATAAGTTTTTATTGAAAAGAAAGCAATGCAATTTCCAATAGTCACTATCTCTATGTCTTGGAAATTAAGTCTTTGTAAAAGAAGGAAAAGTGTTTTTTCTAGACTGTACTACAAAGATAATAGTTTTTCAGCTAGATTGCATAAAAAACAAAGTATCTAATTACTGGATGTTACTACATTGCACTGAAAGGAAAGTAGTTTTGATTATCTAAATTGCATTGTAGTTTTGTAGGAGGCTAGAGCTGCAAACATCAACCTGCATTCTCTTCTTCTTAGTTTAACTCAGGGTGGCGGAAATCTTCTAAGAAAAGGCTCTTCTTTATTGAACTAAAATTTATGGAATCTAAAATCAGTTTTCGCTTTTTCTCAAAGCCATTGCTGCTCACTACTACACTCACAGTTTTGTATACTACTACTTTTTGAATCAACCAACACAATTGTGATACTGCAATTCATCTAAAGCCTTGTATTCGAATAAGGCTTTGCCAAGCGAGTTATGCGTGTTGCCGACTACGATTCACTGCTAGATCCTCAACATCAACTTTCTCAACATCACTTCGAACACCTATATCGCTCATATACCTATTCATGCTGTATGCTCCAAATGAAGCAACCAAGCCCCAGAAGTTTGACCTACTGAAACACGAAGAAATGGAGCCAGCAACAGCCAATATTATACCTAGAAAAGACGTGGCCTGTCCACTACTTCCGATCGCATTTCTGTCAATCGCAAGTAGTCCAGTCTTGCAATAAATAGCAAAATCTTCACAATTATTTCGAAAGACGTGATAACAACCGAAGCCATTGATGCTAAGCAGGTAGTTGGCTCTGTGCAGGACAAGCTCTGAAGGATCAGATTTGGCAGTTGTACATGTTCCGCCCCGAAGCTTGGCAATAAATGTTGCGCTGCTCGTGCCATATTCAAAACGGGACAATGGAAAACCAGACAGAAAACAGTCAAGGCAGGACTTCAACACTCCCCGGCTTTCTGCGTCAGTGCCACATATTTCACAAGGAAATGTAGTGGAGCCAGGTATTGAACTTGAGGTTAATGCACTCGAAAACGAGCGACATCCGGCCAATTCTTCAATATTCCGACCACCTGTGAAGTGGATCACTTTTCCATCACCAACGTATATTCCATGGTGTGCGAAGATGTATGCATTTCGCCAAGAGTATATATGATCACCTGGCTGCAATGCCTCCCTCTGAACGCTATGAGAAAAAAGGTCCATGAATTTTTCTTCAAAATATGCGATATTTTCCTGTAACCACAAATTTAACGAATGCAAATAAGCTTGGATATTACACCCAAAATGCTAGAGATCCCATTGCAGGTACAAATCAAGTAACCAATCCAAAATTGAAATTAAATACGAGGTAGTTTTCAATGCTGAATCCGGAACTTGGAGAATCAAGAAAGTATAAATAAAATTCACGCATCATCGTGCACCCAGAGAACTTTCCCGGTGTCAAAGCTCCTCAAAATCAACATCAATTGCCAAGTGAGACTTGCATAATGTCAAAAAGTTTCCAAAAATTTATCTACTTATAAATCAACAATATCCGAAGTAGGTGCTGATTGGCAACGTCAACCACCTCTAGGAGGTTACATTTGTCACTTAACTTACAACAATCAGAGGCATCAATGAAGAATTCCAGAGCAGCTTCCAGTTTTTTAGTAGAAACAGTAGAGCAAAACGTAGAAGAACTTGATTCAAAGGAAGGATGTTTGATCTTTAACAAGTGGCATCGTCTACTTAAGCAACATCATTGTCAGTATGGTAATGCTACTTATAAGTCAACTTTTCTTATAGACCTCCATGATCTCGAGCATTAGTATTTGGTTGATCCATAACGACTATCATTGATATAATTTCTTTATCTCAGATTGTGTAAATGTCAACAGAAAACTGATCGAGGGCTCGCTAAGATCAAAAAATATGTGAATTATCCCACACTGATAGTGATAATACATATGCCTCCCGCTAGTTTCTCCCTCTTCACCTCAAAATGTTTTCAATAGCCATCTGGTTAACTACCATTTCCAACTGCTTTACTGACAGGAAAAATCACATCATCAAAGAATAGAGTCACCATACCGTCAATCAGATCTCAAGGAATCAAATATCAAGCTGCAACGTTGAACGTTCATAACCAGCCCACCTCCAGGATGATAATTCTACAGCGAGCCTGCGGTAAAAGGACGTTGAAACCAACAATAACGCAAACAGGAGTATACTTTTGGTAAGAAAAGATGATATTAAACCAGCTACAGCCCACGACAATTTGGGTAAATTTTCAAATATCTGCACCAATGAAGGAACTCCAACGCTAGATTGCATTTGCAGTTGGACTCATGATATATTGTACCACTAGCAAAACAGCCATTCCTTCATATGATTTGAGAAGAAAACGTGGGTAATGAAGATGAAACTAGCTTGGTGTCCTTCTCACTTCTCGAGACTTCTGATGAGAAAATTCAGAATCCAGATTCAGACATGATTCATCAAACTTGCAGCTTCAAATTATTCAGAAAAATAATGGACAAACGAAGATCATAAAAGCAATGATGAAGGTATGGAGTTGCGAAAGCTACAATAGCTTCTCCCCCACGGTTGTCAAAGGTGCTCACTTTTATCAGACTTTTATAAAGGGTTGCTCACCTTTATCAGAATTGAATATAAATCAAAAGGTAAACAGTAAAGGATTAGGATTACCCTATATCTGATATAGTGTATTTCTTAAGAGACATAAATTCTACAAAAACCATTGAGTTCATAAAAAGGAAGTAAGCCATGTCATAAATGTTTTCACAAGAATTTCTAGGTTGCTTTGATTGATAAAAAAATGGTTGCCTTGCGGTCCATTGTGGTCAAAAAATGTGGTGAAATGGCCTCAATTGGCCGCAAACGAACCACAACTGCTTCCTTTGCGGTCCTAATGCTGGAAAGTAGTCATGTAGTGGCATTCCCCCCGACAAAAAGGGTGTTTCCGGACAAACAGCGTCGGAATTGAGCTACAACTGGTCCTGTGGCTTCGTATCGAGGCCCACAAACCTATGGACACTTCCCGTCCGAGGAACTAATTGTTTTGCAAACCCCCCCCCCCCCCCCCCTTCCCCGACAGAAAGGGCATTTTCGGACACCCCCCCCCCTTCCCCCCGGTCCCCCTCGGGCCGCAGAAAGGGCGTTTCCAGACAAACGACGTCAAAATTGAGCTGCAAATGGTCCTGTGGACTCGTGTCGAGCCCATGAACCTGTGGACACCTCCCGTCGGAAGTTCTGACCATTTTTTATTGAATCCGACCAATTCCTGGGTGCATGTGTATATGTATATGTATGCGTGTGCGTTGTGCGTGCATGGTGTGTGTGTGTGCACGTGTGTATGTGTATGTGTAGGTGTGTGTATCATATCCCTTATTATATATTGCATTAACAATAAGAAACAAAACGACAAAGTATTTCATTTGTTAATTATATTAGAGACCAACACTATAAAGTAATCCTGCAAAACAAGTTACTTTTAACCTTAGTTTGCAAATCTAAAATCCATAAAGAAAACTATTTTACATCCATATATAACATTGTAATAGACTATCATAAACAATCTAATTGTTGTTCAATACATGCTTCGAGCACTTTCTATAATTATAAAAATTGATATGAATGGATAATAGAAAAACCCATTAATAATATACAACTTTGGAATATTCGATATCTAAGATTGAGGATCCTAGAGGTATTCTTGGCCTCATAGATAGCTTTGAGTGCATCCCAAGCTTCCTTGGATGAGGTACAAGCACCAATCTCTCTCAAAATCTCATTATAGACATTCATCTTGATATAATGTAGAGCCATCCTAGCTCTCTTCTTATATCTTTATACTTCTTGAAGGACTTGAGGCTCCTTTTCAATCCCAAGTACAATGTCCATCACATCTTGGAGTATCAAGATTGACTCCATTCTAACCTTCCAAATAGAATAGTTGGAGGTAGATAGCCTTTCACTAGATTCCAATAGGAAGGAACCCATAGATGCCATGAAATAGTGAAGACTCCTTGACAATGTAATGAGACATACCATGTGAAAATTCACACCTGTGGGAATGCCCGAATGTGCGATTAAGATCTCCTAAGCCTTTCTTTTGCACTTTAGATCAACTCTAGATTGAAATCCAAGATCTATGTCAAATTCTAAGGCAAAGAGGCAAATCTACATGCATACGTTCATCACCAAAGTAGTTTCACGTGTGGAAGGCACTCCTAAGTAAGAAAATTGCTTGCTCTCGAGTAGAGAGAGAAACTGCCAATCAAGCCTCGGGTAGAGAGAGAGAGAGAGAGAGAGAGAGAGAGAGAGAGAGAGAGAGAGAGAGAGAGAGAGAGAGAGAGAGAGAGAGAGAGAGAGAGAGAGAGAGTGTTACACACAAAATTGATTGATCTCAAATATGACTCAAAAACTCAATATAGATTATGTGACAAATGAAAGTACATGTAGTAACTCGAGGTGGCCCAAGCTCAATTCCTATTGGACCCCTTATTTATGACCTCGAGGTGGCCCAAGCTCAATTCCTATTGAATGAGTGATTCATCATCCCTTGAACCACATTAGCTTTGCATGTTACAAATTACTAAATTAAATTTCTAATCAAAGATATTTGATGTGTTTAATGTAATCCCTGTCCATCTCCCACTTTTCCATCTTGATGTTACTCAGCAAAAAGAATGAATATTCTAGAAACTTTCTTGGCTTGAAATGAGTAAGACAATTTTTACAACTTTTCAATCATTGCATTCTTGAGCAGTTTGATTGAAATACCAATCTAATGTTGCTCCCATTAGTGCCATTAAAAATAGCTTAACCTTTCACATTAAAATTCTTTGAAATTTATAAAAAATTTGCTATAATGGAGACCTAGTCTTCTACTTGATCTAAGTATCATCCATCGTCTATTGTCAATTTGATATGGATACATCAAGAACATTTTTGAATTCATGATGGGATCATCTCAATCTATACTCGAAAATCCAATTATATTCAACTGTTTAGGGCTCAAGAACCCTTGCACCTTACACTGTAGCTTTGGATTAATTCAGAACTCACTTGTATGCTTTGGAAATGTTGCTTGTGCAAAGGTTCACTAATCTGACGATTATTACTTCTGTTGAAGATTATTTTGAAAATTCTAAAAATTACTAAAATACTTCACTGTAATGCTTCTGATCAAACTAATATTCATAAGACTAACTTAAGACTGAAAACAATGTAATAGAGCTCTAGTAGATTCAATTAGGGTTACTATATAATAATAGTTCTAGTTTTTTGAACTTGGCGAGGGTTCTATCAATACGAAATGAAAAATTATAGAGAATTAACTCTTGCAAGCCCAATTATTTGAAAACTAACCTTCACAGACTTCACAAGAGCTCTAGATATGTATGATGAGTCTTTAGGAGTACTAACAAAAATTATGTGAAGCTTAATAGAAAGATACAGATGTTTTTCTTGAAAGAGGTTTATTTCCTTCAATAAAAAAATCAACATTAGAAAGAACCCTTATATGACCTGAATTTTGTAAACTAACCTTTTGTAGATACTTCTGAGAGCTAATCTTAATATGACAAGACTTTAGTATGTGAAAGTTGATAAAAGTAGACTAGTATTCTACTTAACAATTGTCATCATGGGGTTGGATTTATGTCCACCACCACCAATCATGATGAGAGATGCAATCCATGGGGTCCATGTTGGATTCCTACCATCTCCATCCCTAATGTCTCAACTAATCTAGGTCCATTCATTTGCTGTAAATACTTATACAATCGCATACTCTACAAAAATATATATGTTTTCGTATAGTCTACAAATATACATGGAAATAGCAAACAAGTATTAGCTCGACAATCATCTAATCTACTCTGATTGTCGACATTTGTCGAACCCATTGAAGACACTTGACTTGACAATTGTTGAAGGTGCTATTGAGTCGACTATCAACTATCAATTTGACTATTGACTGTTGATTGTCAATTCAACCACCTATGTTCACGTCCCCGTGATTTTCGCAAAATCTCCAACATAATAGATTTTTTCCAGTAGCTACTACTAACAACATGTAGTGCCTTAATCCAAATTGTAAATCTATCCATTATGCATTTTTTTTTACTGCTACCATGTATTTATATTCAATAGCACATTAGTTTAAAGATTGATAAAATTTTGTGAATAAGATAATCCGTGAATCGATTGGACATTCAATCAGAGCACAATTATTCAATCTTTCTCTTTGTATATAGAGTATTGTTTCAAAAAGATTGTGCATCTAAATGCATTCAGACTATACACACACTTTCGACTTAATCAAATCGTTTCGGATAAATAGAGTCATGTCTATGTCATGTTGATTGCTTTATTGTCTATTTTGTTTTATTCACTATATGCAGATAACATAATTCGTAGGTTGACATGTTCTTGCGATTGACAGTTAATGTTGATTTCAATGCTCTATTTACATTTTTGCATCTTTAATGATTTTGTGTGTGTCTATGGAATCAATTGTATAGATCCTTGCAACTTTGAAACTTGGATAAAGTAGAGCTATCATCAATTTATAGCTTGAATCTAATAGATGTAGATTCATACACTCTTGGAGGGTTTGTAGATATCGAGGCAACCCTAATTAGATTATTCATTTATTAGCAACTAGTAAGTGAGAGGGATTGGGCACTCTACGTGTGTAAGTCCAACCCAATGATCACATTGTTATTTGGTTAATTAGAAGTTAATAAAGGGACTTTAGGCCAAATTGTGAGAATGAAATATTGTAGGGCCTAATAGTCAAGTTAGCAAATAAAATAGGGTTTCCCCCAATTTTCAAATTTGAATAATAAGGGAGGTAAAAATTGGCCAATAGGAATTGAGGTCAAGGCCCTGAAATCCACTATAAATAGTGGTACTTTCAAAGTTTATTTTTTTATGGTCAAATGTTCATTTTCAATCAAGAAGGTGGAGCCTCTATTAATTTGTATTTGGATGCCCTTGCCCTTGTTCTCTCTCATGTTTTCTTTGGATTTTTATGTTAATTGGATTTGCTAATTGTTGGGATTGAATCTTGTTATACTTTGTGTGTGTGTGTGTGTGTGTGTGTGTGAGAGAGAGAGAGAGAGAGAGAGAGAGAGAGAGAGAGAGAGAGAGAGAGAGAGAGAGAGAGAGAGAGAGAGAGAGAGAGAGAGAGAGAGAGAGAGAGAGAGAGAGAGAGAGAGAGAGAGAAAATAAGCTTGATCTTGTGGTGGATTAGGATTAGATAGTGTTAGATGTAAGCATGTGTATGAATTTGAACTTGTTAGAATCCTCTTCATCTATTGATGCTTTGCAGGTGCTCAGGTCTGGGGTTAAAGCTACAATTTTGACATTATTCCGAGGAGCTATGCCAATTTTTCATTTTTAGCATATTTCTGATTCATGGACGAATGTTAGCTTGCATTCAGACATCTCGGTTTTGTCATCGTAGTGTTAAAGTACATTTAGGATTTGTTTCGGAGAGAATTCTACTTGATTTGTGTGGATTTCTTTCTTGTAATCTATTTTGATTAATGAGCAAAAAAGTTCAGACAGACCACCATTCCTGAGATCTATTTGGATCTAAAAAAATAAGAGAAATCACAAAAATCATTCATTTTCTCCAATTTGGTGACAAAAAAGACAAAATTTTCATTAGACACTGATAAAAATTTTTTTTCTTTGCAACCAACTTTTGCCCACTTGTAGGCAAGACTGTCTTGATGCAGTGAAGTTGCAACTTGAAGGACAAAGGTTACTTCCCAGCCATTTTTTAGAAATTGAAAAAAAATAGCCAAAAATAGTGAAAAGACTCTAAAATAAAAAAAATACTAAAAGCAATTATTCATCTATTTAGCTGTATATAGAACTGACTCAGATCTATTTATAATTAGATTGACAAAGGTTAATTTCAAAAATAGAAAGCCAAGTGAACATTCGACTAGTTTATGGTAACCTTTTGTTAAAAGTTTTACACCTTTCTACAACAATATCAATTCTCTAAGAGGAACCTTCACTTGAACCTTTGCTAGTGTCATCAGTCAGTCCGTCATATTATTTCTGGTGATTGGTGAGTTAGTAAGTCAAGGTTATTTGTGATTTTCACCTATTTTTGTCAAAAAGCTATCAATTTTTGCAAAAATAACAATATCTCTCTTCAGTCTTTGCCAATTTTTCTAAGGTCTTCAAATAAAGTAATTCATCAATTTTGAGTTTGGCAAAAATTAGTTCCATCTATATTATTCAAAAAATCCATTTTAGCCCTCGCCAAGCTGCAAAAATCTCAAACTTCGCCAAAAGAACCTTCGCCAGTTCTTCCATAGTTGTATCTCTGCCAGATCGACCCCTTTTAGATGGGCAAAAGATGGTTTTTTCAGATTTGTCAAAAACAACCTGTTAACTGATTTTTTTACTCAAATTAGTAATGGAGGACTCTTGCAGAGTTAACCTTTGCCTAAGGAATCTCACCAATACCATTTATGAGTTCTAATATACTTGATCTAGCTATTATCGAATTTGTAATAATATCCTAGTTGATTTGATACTGCCAATTTTATTTATGTATAAATTCCATTAATCACGTAAATCATATAAATACTGACTTCTGCAATGTCTTGAAAGAGAAGACATCAAATTTATCAGACCCAGTTAACGAAACCAGTCTGATGTATTTTGTAAATAGATGCAAAATTGATAACTCCACTCAGGCACCAAGTTTCTTCTCCATACAACTTCAGAGACAAAATTTTCCATCGTTCCTTATTGCCAAAGATTAAAATACTTACAATTTGCAATTTCAAAAATCACATGGATTTATAGCATCCACATTTAGTTCTGAATGCATATAAACATGTTGAACAAGCACCTCTAAAATGGTTTGTCCACCTGGAGATACTTTGAAATTAATAATATGACCTTTCCAATAAGATCTATATGTATACTTGGCCTTTTTTTTTTTTTTTTGTGAAAGGCTGCTCTCGCTAATGGATGCATCAGTACCCAAGCTTTATGATATTCTGAAAAATCCATGTGCCATTGTCTTTCTTCTCATTATAAAAAATTGCAGAGTAAATCCAGGATCTTGGTCTTCTCCTCATCGACATAGCTTGAAGACTCTCACATTCAAATCTGCCAATACGAGAGTCGAGGGCATAATAGGTGCTAAAGCATTACAGTCTTATATTTTGTTGTAGTAACTGTTATTTCCAAGTCCCAAGATAACTTGAACTTGAGATTAACCCAAGCATTCTAGTACAACCACGGGCCGCACATGCCAGCCAATAATATGCTTTCAATCTACCGAACCGGAAATTCAAATCATCCTAAATATGAATTGTGTTTTTCAAGTCAGGCGAGTTACGTTACATAGAAGCCACTATGACAAGAAATGATTAGGCTACATGGACATAAAAAGCATAAGAAAAAGGAAAAATCTTGACAAAAGGCCCCTCTAACGTCGGGAACGTCTCTAATGCATTGCACTTTCAAGGACGAGTGAAAGATTGGGTGATTAGATTGGAGACTTACTTTCATCATCACCATTATTTTGAGGAAGACAAAATATATTTTGTGACATTGCACTTTCAAGGACGAATTCAAGCATGGTGGGACACTCGAGCACTTTTAGTCACAAAGGGTTGGAGTGACTTCAAGATTGCAAGTATTGATAGTGTTACAAGATTTTACATGAAATCAATTGATTCTCTTCAACAAATTGGATCTTTTCAACAATTTTTGAAACTGATTATGTTCTTCAACCAGCTCTTTCCAAATTCATTTATATAACAAATTTTATGGAGTTACATAATATGATGGATCATGCACTTGCTATGGAGCACTTATTTATAGACCATGATAATGAATGGTGGAAAGTCACGACTCAATGAAGCCCTTATTATTACAATCAAAGGCTATCTAAATACATTAGTCCTACATTTGATGGAGGCATTTACTCCATTGATGTGGATATTTGGTTAGGAGGCATGGAATATAACTTCTACTACTATAGTGGGAGAATTCGTGATAGTGACATGATTTCTTTGCTTCATCATATTTTTAGAGATGTGTTCAGTCATGGTGGAACATCATTCAAGGCTTTCTTACGTGAATTGAAATACTTCAAAAGTAGTTTGTAGACAAGTTTTCAATCGATCCAAACATATGTAGTCATAGAGTACAGTAAAAAATTATAACAAATGCTTCTAGTGTTTGACTATGGAGAGGTATATCTTCTACAATGTTATATATATGGTTTGCAATTTCAATATCGGAGTGTTGTAGAGATTTACCTACAACCCACTTCTGTACAATCTGGTTTTTGATTTCAGAAACAATGGAATATGCATTAGCATGCATATAAGCAACAAGGACAAAGGCTGAAAATATAAGCCAAAAGAAAAAAAGGAATAATCTAAATGGTTCGAAGAAATGATAATGCATGTGCAAAATTTGACTAGTAAAAAAAATGTATTTTGGGATTGACAACATAAAAAGGAACATGACAGTGAGGACAATATTGAAGATAAGATGATTTGAACAGTGAAACTGATGAGCGAAGTGATGGGAAAAAATAGGATTTAGATCACGATGCTATGACAGATGGCAAAAATCAAGATTTAGATCAAGAAGCATTGACAAATGGCGAAAATTAGAACTCAAATCAAAAAGCATTTACAGATACCAAAAGTCCCAACCAAGATAAAGAAGACCAAGGTTCATATAAAGATGCATATAACCAGTTGGATTAGCAAATTTCAAACGTAGATGATTGTCAACTGTGTTGGAGAAATTCAAGTGGGTGGATGGACTCCTTGGTGCATGTGCTATGCCTATCAAATCAAATTAGAGTGCTAAGTCAAATGACTCAACTGATTCTACTTGGTTTTGACCTTGAAGTCACATAAAGTATAATTGCAAAAGCGATAGACTGTTAGCCCCCCATGTCAAATACGTTTTGGCAATCCCACCAAAAACCACATAATCAGAGCCTCGTCATTTAAAAGATCAAGTTTACATCCTGATCGGAGATGCTTGGTATGTTCAATGTAATCATACATCATCTCTTTCTTCCTCATTTTAGTTTTACTTAATAATAGGAAAGGATCTTCCAAGAATTTTCTGGGTTGTCCAGCTTTAACTACTTCCAAATCAGAATGTTCTGTCAAGTCTTGATTGTAAAACCAATCTTGAGCAGTACCAATCAAGTACATAGGGAAGAGTTTAAGTTTGTCTTCTAGATTAACTTTACCATAGACTTCACAAGATTTAGTAAAATTTTGAGAAATCTAACTGGATCTAATAATCCATTATACTTAGGCAACTCTGAACGAGGAGTTTGTCTGATGATAGGATGAGGTTGAGATCCCTAGAATTCAAGTTTTGAATCTAATTTTGCTTTTAATAATAACTTCAAAAAAAATGAGAAATCGATAAAATATATCTATAAAACTTAATCACTTGATGATAATCGAAATCTAAATTTGAAAAAAATATCTTGATCAAGCAATCCACACTCTAAGATTGAAATTTTCTCAAAAATTAACATGTGTGGACACACGTGTCTCATTCTTGACCAGACATGTCGACTTCTTATTCCCTTTTACTTTCACATGAAGTTTGACATAGATATGTTCATTGTTGAGCATAGAATATATTTTTTAAAACTTTATGGAGAGTTTTATGAGGGCCTCCAATAGACCATGCTACTAATGGATGGGCTACGATTTGCACATTTCACTGAATTAACTCATGCTCAGTCCAACGCCAAGCAAAGGCATGATCGTAAGTTCATGAAGCTTATTGATGTATTCAAGTGAGTCATATTCTGTGAAGAGCACAACCATATTGTAGGTTTGTTCAAGAAGGCATGGCCTTTGTTTTCTACATATCTGCTCTAATTTCTGACAAGACAAGATCTTCTACTACATGCATGATTGCTCTGCTAGCCTGCAGTACTACTATCACTATTGAGGCTCCTATTATTGATGAGGTTGTTTGTTGAGCATGATAATGCTGATACTAATTAACACATTACCAGACTTGAGATATTAGAAAAAGTATCTACAACTGAATTTCCTATAGTTATTACAGCCGTCTTTATGCCATAAATGCATGTACAAAGTTGGCGGACATCAATGTAAAGCCGTTGGGGACAGATAACCGATAGTATCAAAAAATTACATAGGATTGGATACTATACAAAGGGTCAAGAAATATACACTGGGTCAAAAAATATGTATAGGATCGGATTTTTCAGGATCGGACAAATCATATCCGATTTGATTTGATCCAGGGTCGAAGACGCCTGGATAATTTTTGCCTTGATCCGATCCGATCCAGGGTCAAAAAATTGTTTTTTTTGACAAGAGTAACATAAGGTCGGAAAAATCCGATACCGGATTTTTCGATCTTTTGGGAAAAAAATTGAGCCTTCTATTTTTCTAGGATCTGTAAAGTTTTCAAGATGCTCATTAATAAATGGATTTGAGGCCGAGCATCGAATTTCAACAAATCCCCTTAATGTGAATCTTGCAAAGTTTTGATCTTCAACATGTCATTGAATCTGAGATGATGCTCCTTTGATAGGGCTTTTGTGAAGTAATCTGCTGCCATTAATTATGTCCTACAGTAGACTAATGATACCTCCTTGCTTTGCACTTTCTCTCTTAAATAATGATACCTGATTTCGATATGCTTGCTTCATGAATGAAATCTCGGATTGAGAGAGAGAGAGAGAGAGAGAGAGAGAGAGAGAGAGAGAGAGAGAGAGAGAGAGAGAGAGAGAGAGAGAGAGAGAGAGAGAGAGAGAGAGAGAGAGAGAGAGAGAGAGAGAGAGAGAGAGAGAGAGAGAGAGAGAGAGAGAGAGAGAGAGAGAGAGAGAGAGAGAGAGAGAGCAATGATGCTTTAATTGTCACAAAAAATGATTGTTGGATGTGATTGTGCAAGGTTGATTTCTACATGCAGGTGCCTCAGCCAAACTGCCTCCTTAGTAGCATTCGTGATAGCAATGTATTCTGATTTGGTTGATGATAATGCTACCGAGGTCTGCTTCAACTATTCCAAGATATTGGGCCTTGATTGTATAAAATACAAACCCAAAAGTCGATCTTGTGGTATCAACATCCCATGCCCAATCTGCATCTACGTATCCTTCTAGAATATCGACAGACTGGCTGTCTCAATAGCTTTCGCGAATACCAAGACAAAAATGAAAAAGAAATAGTTTCACTTTTGCGACACTGAATAGTGTGTTTTCGCTTCTGCGACACAAATGTCACTATGCACATGTTCTAGCAAGCCTTTGAAAGTATGAATTGATTAAAAAATAAAAGGACTTCTCGAATGCTTGCTGATTATACAGCCTTCACATGGAGAAGTTGGCTTGCTGATAGTAGACAAATCTTGTACTAGTCCTTGAGTTGACATTTGTTGAATACTATTGAAATTTTAATGGCCTAATCTAAAATGCCAAAGCATATCAGATGATTTAGAAGTGGAAGTGTGAAGAGCTCGATTGTTGGAGTAGCAGCGGCTGAGTTTGTAAAGATTGTCACTCCTTTTCCCAAAAGCTAGAATTTTCTGGGATTTGTCAAGTATTGTGCAGCCGTTTACAGTGTCCTAACGACTCAACCAACTCAGCTAACATATTGGGGAAGCCCGACTTGGCCAACATATCGGGGAGTCCGACTGGTTCTGACTTATGGGACTTGTCTGACATATCGGCTTACCCGACTTGTCCGATTTATTGACAAATCAACTCCAAAAGTCGATATCAATTAATCGGCGTCTCAACATTACTTTCATCACAACTGGACAGAATCTCTAAATATTGTTTGAGGGCACCTGCCAATAGCACATAGTTCCTTAATCCTATCTATAAAGTACATATTAACCATTCTTTTAATTCGCTAGCCATGTATATATATATGTCGACTTATCAGTTGCTTCGATTAAGCTCCATGAACAACGTTAAGCTCCGTTGATAGTTGAACATTGAATTAGCTCAAAAGTCGATCAAGTCAAGCTTTCAGAGCGCAATTGCTTTGATCTTCCTCTCTGTTATCACAGAGTATGGTTTCAAGAAGATCGTGACTTTGTATGCATTCAGACTGTATTTTCTTCAAGACTAAATAATTTTTGTTCCAATAATCTCGGTCGTGCATGTCATCTTGAATGCTCATCTTATTCATGTTCTGATTGTTCATTGTCAACAGATAAACTTATTCGTAGATTAAACCGTTCATGTGACTGATAGCATATGTTAATTTGTCGTTCCAATCACCTCACCTAAAATGCTTCCGCAAAGCTAAATCTAAATCCTAGATAATTCGTGCATGGCTATGGAATCGATCTTTTTGATAGACGTAGTTGCATGCACCAAGGATTCTGCTCACTTCGCTCTGATGCGAGGTACACAAACATCGAATCCCAACATAGGAGACATGAAGGAGCAAAACCACCCGTCCAAAACTAGATCAGTCATGGATCGCCATGCCATGTGAATGCTTGAGGAGAAGAGAACAACTGGTAATTTGAACCAAAAGTTGTCGACAAGAGAATCTCTACCCCAATATATAGAGAGTAGAATCTTGTGCATGAACTCATGCAATCCCCGTGCAATCCAACTATGAATAGGTCATAGCTCCTGTGTGCTCCACATGCATACGACAATCACATGTACATGCACTACTCCATATGTCTCAATAAGAGTTTTTGGGCCCCCTCAAGGTGATTAGTTACAAACAAGCCTTAACATAGAATAGAATTGAGGCATAACCAACAATCCAGTACATCGGAGGCTAGTCCACCATTAAGTTTCATTTATTATTCATCAATCGCAAATAGTTAGTTTTATGATTTTTCAATCATAATTTCTCTAGAATTTCAAACTATACTTAATTCCTAAAGGATACTAGAATTTATATTTAATACACAACTCGAGAAATATATAAGAATCATTTTCAAATCTTCTCCACTTTGGAGGTACCATATTTTAATAATATGTCTCAAATTGGATTCTTAACTACAATGTGAGCTATCCAAATTCCAAAGCCAGAAAGCATACCAAAATGGTACTAATAACTGTCTCCATCTAGTAAAAAACTTTAGATTACTGTCCAGAGCTGAATTCTAGATATCCAAAATTTTGTTAAATCTCCTGAAAATTCGGTTATCATTCTTGGAACCGTTATGATTCGCCATCCAATTGAGCCCTCTGGGATACAATCACTAATGGACTAAGTCTATTCTCATCTGAAAAATACTCTACCAAGAATTTTTGTATATTCTATGCACATAGCTATTCTGATGAATCTCGATGATTCATAAATCATGTTGTTGGAGGGTTTGCGGATCCCAAGGCAACCCTAACCCCAGTTAATAAGTGAGAGGGATTTGGCACCCTACATGTGTAAGTCCAACCCAATGACCACATAGTTATTTGATTGATTAGTTAAAAGTTAATAAAGGACTTTAGGCCTTTTTGCGGGACTTTTAATGTCGTAGGGCCTAAATGTCAAGTTAGTAAAGTTGGGTTTCCCTCCAATTTTGATGGTTCCCGCACTTTTTTAAATTTGAATAAAAGAGAGACAAGACTGGACCAATAGGATTCAAAGGCCAAGGTACTCTTCTCTACTATAAAAAGGGAACAACTCGAGTTGATTTTCATGTTCATTTCCTCGTTTCAATAAAGCAGATTGGTTCTCTTTAGAAATGGATTGATGAATGTCCTTGCTCTTCCTCTCTTGTCCTCCATTTCTCATGCTTTCTTTGGATTTTGCTAATTGTTGGATTTGATCATTATTGGAATTGCTATTTCTTATGCTTTTTGTGAGAGAGAAAGGGAGAGAGAGAAAAGTAAGTTTCTATCATCGTTGTGGATTTAGGATTTATGGATGTAGTGTTAATGCTTAGTGTTAATGGATGTTAGTGTTAGATCCTCCATTCATGTTGAAATCTGAACTATACTATCGCTCTCATGGGAACGAACCTACGCGTGACAACTAACTCCATCTCTTTGATGCTAGATTGACTAGATCTTGGATTCAGGTTAGGCAAGGAAAGAAACCCACTACAATTTTGTCGCCGTTGCCGGGGAGCTACACCAATTTTTCAGTTTGCAGCATGTTTGGCTGATGGTTAGCTTGCATTAGCAGTACAAGCGGGTCCATCCTCATCAAGGACAAGCCATTTATTCAGAAGGCCCATCAGCATCAAGGACCAGATCCAGACCTTCTTAAAGCAGCATCCACATGAGTCCTCGCGTGGTGGATGGGTTCTCAAATTTAAGACCTTCGAGATCAAGGCCGACAAAGAATTGGACAAAATACTTGCACTGGGAGAGCAAGCGGCATGGAGAATCACGATTTTTGAGAAAACTTCAAAATCAATTAGGAGTTACGTCGCCAGCCCTCGCCAGTTGCGGGTAGACCCTTATTACGTGCCAATGCCGCGAAGACAAAAATGGAAAGATTTGGGATTGGCTATGGATAAAATCACCATCCATACGCCCAATTGGCCAATCATCCACCAGTCTTATAACTGGAATATTTCAGTGGATTTCCACCGGGCCTTACAAGCATATCAGAGAGAGTATGTCCACTCTCCGGATCCAACGGTGCGACAATCGGCAATGTTTTCAAAAGATCTAACTCTGTTGGCATCAGTGGCAACCAAATGGGACAATTGTCTTCCTACCCTGGCATTTAATCCAAATAAGTCGATGGCCTCAGAGCAAATCAAAGATCAGCTGCCGATTGCTCGACTATATTTCTGTGCGGCCATGATGGGAGGCTCTTGGGAATCCCGCTTCACCTCATGGACAACTTTCAAGTGGATTGTCGGAGCTCACCATTGTTTCCTGTCGCATAATTTGGATTTCAATACTGCACACCTTGAATTTATGGAGAAGGTGCAGTATCATTTAATTAAGATTCGGCGTGAAGCCGATAAAAGTCCCCAATAATTGCATATTGCAGGTGTCGTCGGAAGCCACCAGTTTTGGTGGGGGATACTGTTGGAGGGTTTGCGGATCCCAAGGCAACCCTAACCCTAGTTAATAAGTGAGAGCGCTTTGGCACCCTACATGTGTAAGTCCAACCCAATGACCATATAGTTATTTGATTGATTAGTTAAAAGTCAATAAAGGACTTTAGGCCTTTTTGCGGGACTTATAATGTCACAGGGCCTAAATGTCAAGTTAGTGAATAAAGTTGGTTTCCCTCCAATTTTGATGGTTCCCACACTTTTTAAAATTTGAATAAAAAGAGAGGCAAGACTGGACCAATAGGATTCAAAGGCCAGGGTCCTCTTCTCTACTATAAAAAGGGACCAACTCGAGTTTCTCCTCATGTTCATTTCCTCATTTCAATGAAGCAGATTGGTTCTCTTTAGAAATGGATTGATGAATGTCCTTGCTCTTCCTCTCTTGTCCTCCATTTCTCATGCTTTCTTTGGATTTTGCTAATTGTTGGATTTGATCATTATTGGGATTGCTATTTCTTATGCTTTTTGTGAGAGAGAAAGGGAGAGAGAGAAAAGTAAGTTTCTATCATTGTTGTGGATTTAGGGTTAATGGAAGTAGGGTTAATGGATGTAGTGTTAATGCTTAGTGTTAATGGATGTTAGTGTTAGATCCTCCATTCATGTTGAAATCAGAACTATATTATCGCTCTCATGGGAATGAACCTATGCGTGACAACTTACTCCGTCACTTTGATGCTAGATTGACTAGATCTTGAATTCAGGTTAGGCAAGGAAAGAAACCCACTACACATGCATGTTATAAGCAACATATATAAAGAAATAGTTTCTAGTTAATTCTCTTCACAATGTTCATCACATCAATCAACTTTCCATAGGAGTAATCCAATCGCTCAAGTTAATTCAAAAATATCAAATGTTTAGGGCAGATTTTAATTGTACAATACAATACCACATTTAGATCCTTAACCAAATCACTTTTAAGTTAATCACCGACTAGGTTAAGTGCATCAATAACCATAGTAACCAAGAATACATAGTAGATTCATATAAGATTAATCATGTACATAATCTATGACCCAATACATACACATATGTTCTAATCTGACAGATTCCTGCAAAATTCACATATGTTACTCTCATATCTCATTGAGAATCTTGTAACTCAGCTACAGAAGAATTCTATTTCTCATGAGTAAATAACATATTTGGAAAATCTTTGAGACTGGGAACACATCCACTCATGAGTTTCCAACCCAACTTACATTTTACCACAAAATTTCTTCTTCTGAACCAACCCCTCCCCGATCCTAGAACTCCACTTAAGATTAGGTTGATTCAATAAATACATTCCGGGATCAAAATCACTTCTATCCTTGACAAACTAGGATTAGTAACTTCCGATCTTACTAAGTACTATTTATAATGATTTCAAATTTCAAACCACCTCGACTTCCAGATTGTTCCACACAATTCTAAGAGAATTTTTCTTATTTGAAAATTTTCAGTGCATACTCTGGAACTAACCGAAAATGCTTTCAGATTATCCCCTTTCTATACATCAACTGGCCTTTTCCCAATAGTTGTGCAACTGGCAGGTCCTCTGATATAATCTTACCCATCCCTTCACCCTTCTTTTTTAAAGAAATTCACCAATTTCTTACAAAAGTTACCTAGAGAGATGATAACATGAAAATATTTGAAAAGTCAATAATAAGTGTCTTTCCAAAAAACAATTTCAGGACTTCTCCTTTAAATAATCTCAATATGAGTGACAATAAACATCGTCCATCTGAGATCTATTTGTGCATAAGAGATAATCTAGGTTTCAAAAAATTAAAAATACAAAAGACTCAAGAATCTATCCAAAAAATTCCAAACCTTGTACCTATAAGTAGTAATTTACATGATATCACTTCAGAAAGATCACATGAAATTTAGTCTGATATCAAGTATCTGAGAAATTTTAAACTTGTTAAAAAGTGAGAAACAACTTAAAGGGTTTTCTGATTTTGTAAATTCTGAGATACTCTCATTGGGATCTAGACTAGACCTCAAACTTCACAAAATACCCATCAATTAACCAATACTCTACTTTTTTCCATATCGTGAATAGGTACTCAAATTTATCATTGATAATCAGATCTTTATAGTCCTAGAATTCCCTTTTCGAATCTACTGATGTCCCATACCACCAGCTCTTCCTTCAAGAAAACCCTTAATCGCCTCATCTGATATTTTAAAATTCAATTAATTCATCTGGATTTCCTATAACATGCATAGGCACATAAACAAAACACCGGAGAATTCATAACTTTTATTTCCGATGGATATCAATAATCCATTTGTGAAATGATTCAGGAATAAGGCTCGACACATGGGTTATTGTCACATTGTCAACTTTTTTCTGGTTAGTAATAAGCTTTACAAAGTCTTTTCCTGTACTAACAACTCAAACGTGATCCATGCATTTACACACTCCTAATTCATCCAAATTATATCAAAATTTACAATAATTCTCATGCTCATATATGATACATCATATGAATTCCATTAAACAAATTTATTATGGAATTACTTCATACATGGTAATATGCAGATGTTCAAAGATTACAAAGAAATCCAGATTACATAGCACAAATGCACTATTAACTCCATTAGATTTTTCGGTCCCTTGAAAAATTTCATCAACTAAGGTCCTAGAAATTTCCTTTGACACATAGCAAATGATAAGCCATTTTTTCTTTTCATTTTATCGACTTTAGCATTACTTCGTTAAAGTCGACTAATTTTAGTACAACTAATGAAAGTATATAAAAATGAAAAATCTACAAAATTTGGATTCCAATACTTCTTTGTATTCGACAAAAACCCTGTGTTGAATAAAGAATTACCTCCATTTATTAACAACACTTGTTTAATTAATTCAACTAAATTTCACCTTTAACAAGTATCTTACTGAAAGCTTTTGGTTGCCTATCTTAATGACCGAAATAATTGAGAATGCAATAAAAAAAACCATTGACCAGTTAAAATCAAAAAGGGAAAATAGATATGGATTATGTATATATAAAATCCTCAAACACAATTTAACTCTATTTCTAGGGAGTACTCTTACTTCGAAATTAAATCAAAACAATTTTTTCCAAACCGGATACCTGCTTAGGAACCATTCGTTAAACAATGTATCATCCACATGGAGTGTGATGATGACAAATAATTGATTAACAACTTTGAAATATACATTACAGCTTGCAGAGCTAGGTTGGAATCCATGATCAATCAAGAACGTGTTGATTCAATGAAATCATGCTATGGATGATTGCTTCAGACTATACAAAGCTTTATGGAGTTTGCATACCTAGTCTTCTTGACCATTGAGGATGTAGCCTTCTGGTGTAGATGTCCTCCTCGATAACTCCATTGAGGAATGCTATTTGTACATCCATCTGATGTACCTCAAGATCTACTGCAGCAACATATGAAAGTAGCAGTCGAATAGAAGTATGCTGACAACTGGATTGAAAGTTTCGAAGTAGTCAATATTGGGAATTTGTAAAAATCCCCTTGCCACGAGTCGAGCTTTCCTTCTGTCGATATTGTCGTCTGCTTTGTATTTGATCTTAAAGATCCATTTGCAGTCGATTACTTTTTTTTTTTTGCTGGAAGCTTGGTGACAGTCCATGTGTAGTTCCTCTATAGTGAGTTGTACTCCTTGTCCATTGCTTCCTTTCAGAGATCTGAATTGGCCTGTGACATAGCTTCCTCAACTGCGCCTGGCTCCTGAATAAAATAGGGAGCATACTCATCAGTGTGTCGGACAAGCTGAGTTTGAGTTCTTGTTGATCTTCTGGTCGAAGTTTTTGAAATTCGACTTTGTGCTAACTACTCCTGAGTTGCCTTCTTCTTCGTCTGGGTCCGACTGTACGGAGTGACTACTAGAAGGAACAGAAATTACCTTATGAAAAGAATCAGTTGTCGAAGCAGAAATTGTAGACGGCATTTGGTCCTTGCCCTTCAGATCAATAAACTAATCTTTGATAAAAGTCACATCCCTGTTAGTAAAAACTTTATAGATTTCTATATTGTATAGTCTATACATTCCATCAGAAGTACAATAGCCAACAAAAATAGTCTTGAAAGAATGCTCATCCAATTTCTTTCTGTTGTTCTTTGGGACATGAGCATAATAATACTCTCAAATGTTTTAATAAAGGTTTGAAATCTGTCCAAACTTCATGAGGAGTTTTGTTGTCAGGTAAGTCTTTAGTTGCTATTGATATAGCATGTTGCCAGAATGATTTGGACAACAAAGAATGAGCTATCACGCATTTGGCAAACTCGACTAAGGTCTTATTCTTCCTTTCTGCCAGTCCATTCTGACTGTGGAGAATAGGAAGCAACAAACTGTTGCTCGATGCCTTGTCAGATATAACATGGTCCAGAGTCTTAATCATGTTGCTGCAAGAGGAAACAAGAAGGAATGGAGAATCCTTGTCCTCCATCAACGACTCACAAGCATTAATCATGAAGAAGAACACAAGGAAGCAACAGAAGAAGAAAGTTGTCCAATAGACCAACAACAATCAGAAGCAGTCACAGAAGACCCAGAATCAGCCACCTACTCAGAACACGAAAAGACTCTTCTGTAGGTAGTACAAAAGGGCAAACCATGAAATCCATGACTGTCGAATCTTGAAGTTCAACAATGACAGGAAGAAGCAGCTGGATCAACAAGCCCATGCAGCTAAAACAAAGTAGAAGATAAAAAAAGAAGACGATGAGAGCAAGAAGTCTTCATGGTGAACCATCACCATGTCACAATTGGAGTGGTTCCTCGATTTTGGAGCAACACAACATATGACAAGCCACCAAGAATGGTTTATCGATTATTTGGCCTACAACATCAAAAAATTTGTTCACCTTGGAGACAGTAGCTCTCAGAGAATTGAAGGTGAATGTACTATAAAACTGAATTTTCAGAATGGATTATTTAAGCTCATACCAAATGTATTGCATGTCTCAAACCCGTTGACAAATCTGTTGTGGTTAGTCGAATTATAGAGTTGGGACATAAGCTAGAGTTTCAAGTAGATTTCTGACGCATTCTTGATAAGAGCAGGAGAGTTCTTTTACTCAAAAAGAGACAAGGATATCTCTATAGGCTTAGTCATTGTAACTCTGTAACTGATCATGCTTTAAGCAGTTCAGCTTCTATTAATAAAGGACTGATTTGGCATTATAGACTTGGTCACCTTAATCATACATCAATAGGCTACATGTCTAGACATTCTTCAGTTCATGATTTATACTATAGAATTGTCGACCCTCTTGTCTCCCAAAGCTGTATAATAGGAAAGCAGACAAGAAGACCATTTAAGTCAAATCAAGAACACATATCTAAAGATTTGCTAGACATTGTACATACTGATATATGTGGCCCAATGCAAACACCATCACTGCTTGGTGCTAAATTCTTTATTACATTTATAGATGACTAGTAAAAAAGAACTGTTGTATATTTTCTAAAGCACAAATCTAAAGCCTTCCAATTTTTCAAGAAATACAAAGTAAATGCCGAGTTGCAGACATGCAAGAAGATCAAAACTCTTAGAAGCGACAATGGCGGCGCGTACATCTCAAATGACTTAAGGATGAACCTATTGCCACCATCTACTCTAATCGAGTCTTAAATTGATTAATGTGATTCTAAAGAAAATCACTATCTAACATTTTGAGTGAGAAGAAGTTTCTCCTTAGATGCAGCTTCAAAGTGACATCTCTCACTTCATATAGTATACTCAATATATCCCAAGCCTCTTTCGAAGATTGGGCTTGTCTGATGTGGCCAATCTGTGTGGTGGAGATATTAAGGGTGATTAACATTAGAGGAGTTTTGAGCTCCAAAAAGACCCTTTAAGAATCCGTGCAAGATGTAGTTTATATTATTAAAATATTATAACACTAATACTTTTGACTTGCCATAACTTTTTAATCGTAGCTCAGAAGTATGTCATCTAACATATCATTGGAAAGCCCTTGTTGAGCGCTTTCCAATGCACCAAACTCTGCTAAATTTGGACTTACCACTAAGAAGTTATGCCAGTTTTAGTGCAAAATGAAAATGTGGACTCAAAAAGTTACGTTACGTAGATTTCAAATTTGAGTGTTTTGATTGGTCCATGTGTAGGAAAAAATTGAGAAAAAATATAAAAAGAATCTTTACAAAGGGTCTTTTTTGGATTTAGAACTCCTCTAATGGCCGAAAGCCTTGCCATCCTTGAGATTCCACTTGAAAATGGCTTGCTCGTCGACACTAGAAAGTAGTTCGGTTCCAACGACTATTTTCCAAAGCTCCTTGGCCATCAGTACAACCTTCATCTTGAATTTCCATAAGTGGTAGTTCAGACCATCGAGTTTGTCTACCATTAGAGTAGACTATGGTTATGAATCCATTTGGAATTTCAAGATGAGTGTATGCAGATAGTAGATTATATGACTGGAAACAATTATAGCAAATGTCTACACTATATCCGAACAATCGTCCTGATAATGTCAGCTCTAGTTCCACCTCCAAGAATCAGAGAGCAGTGATTACTGCTCTAATACCATGTTGGGATTCGATGTCTACGCCCGTCACATCAGAGCGAACGCATTAGAGTGAAGCGAGCACAATCCTTGGTGCATGCAACTACATCTATCAAAAAGATCGATTCCATAGCCATGCATGAATTATCTAGGTTTTAGATTTAGCCTTGTTGAAGCATTTTAGGTGAGGTGATTGGAATGACAAATCAACATATGTTATCAGTCACATGAACAGTTTAATCTACAAATAAGTTTATCTGCTGACAATGAACAATCAGAACATGAATAAAATGAGCATTCAAGATGACATGCATGACCTAGATTATTGGAATAGAAATTATTTAGTTGTGAAGAAAATACAGTCTGAATGCATACAGAGTTGCGATCTTCCTGAAACAATACTCTATGATAATAGAGAGAAAGATAAAAGCATTTGCGCTCTGAAAGCTCCACTTGATCGAGTTTTGAGCTAATTCAATGTCCAGCTATCAATGGAGCTTAGCGTTGTTCATGGAGCCTAACCGAAGCAACTGATAAGTCAATGTATATATACATGTGGCTAACTAATTAAAAGAATGGCTAATCTGTACTTTACAAATAGGATTTGGTTAATGTGACTATGTTATGAATCACCATTTGTCATCTTGAGGGAGAAGAATTTTCTCTTGAGATGTAGTTTGGAAGCTACGTCATGCACTTCATACAAGGTGCTCAAGATGTCCTAGACTTTCTTGTGTTGGAATTTAGTGTAGATCAGAGAACTGATTGACTGATATGGAATTAGAGTAGCTCTGGTAGAAGTGCATTGGAAGCATCAAATCCATCTACTTAATTTACTGTGGTCGTTATGCATTAGATGGCCATCCTTTCTGACTATCAATATATGTACAAGTTAGGTGAACTGTTAGTGATGTACTTGATATTGTCTGATAGTTCATGGATGGATTATTCTCCTGATGAGAAAGCCGATAAGTCGGGTACCTCGATGTGTGGGGCACTTTGATGTGTCTGGTACCTCGATGTGTCGGACACTTTGATGTGTCAAGTACTTCGGGCACTTCAATGTGTCAGTTGACTCGATGTGTCGAGCACTTTGATGGAGGTTAGCATTATTATATACATATATACATGGTGACGTCGAAGTCAATAAGTCGGACTTTGGACTATGATGACTTCGAAGTCGATAGAGTCGACTTCAGTTGATTTTTCAGGATGCTCTTTCAAGATGCTCATTAATAAAAAGGATTTGAGGCTGAGCATCGAATTCCAACAAGTGATACCTGATATCGATGTGTTGGCTTTGAGAGTGAAATCTCGGGTTTAGAGAGAGTGCTATTGTGCTTTGATTATCATAATAAGTTGTAATTGGATGTTCTTGAGCAAGGTCAATATCTGCAAGCAGGTTCCTTAGCCAAATTGCCTCCTTGGTAGCATTCGTGGCAACTATGTATTTTGATTCGATCGAAGATAATGCTACTGAGGTGTGCTTTTGGCTGTTCCATGAGATTGGGCCTTGATTGTACAAAAATATAGATCTAGAAGTCAATCTTCTGGTGTTGATATCTCATGCCCAATCTGCATCTGTATATCCTTCGAGAATATTGGCAGATTAGCTGCCTCCATAGTAGATGCTGAGATATTTTGTCACTTGGATGTACTTCATGACCTTCATGAGCGCTTCCCAATGGGTTATCGATAGGAACTAACTAAGTGAACTGATCGAGTATGCAAGGTCAGGTCGAGTGCAGAGCATTGCATACATTAGTAAGCCGATAATGGAGTGAAATGGATACTACTACTTCATTTCCTCTTTTTCTGCCTTGGTTTGAGGGAATTGTTCCTTTGAAAGTTTTAGACCAAGGTCGAGTGGAAAGTAACTCGATTTGTAGTTGGTCATTCCATATTTTTCCAGCACGTTGATGAGATATCGTTGTTGACTGATGAAGATCTGTCTGTTGGGTCGATCTCGATAGGTCTGGATTCTGAGACAGTAATGGGCTGGATCCATATCAGTCGTCTTGTACTCATATTCTAGCATGCATTTTGTATCCTTTAGTAAATTCAGAATGTTACTATATTGTAACATATCGTCGACATAAAGAGTGATAAAAATGAAGAAAGTAGAAAAATGCATTGATCTTTTGAAACCAGGCTCTTGGTGATTGTTTCAGACCATAAAGAGCCTTGTAAATTTTGCACACAAGGTGCTTCTTACCCTTCAGCTCGTATCCCTCTGGCTGTGACATATAGATTTCCTCTTCGATAGTCCAGTTGGGGAAGGCAGTCTCGACATTCATTTGGTGGACTTCAAGATTGGCTGCAGCTACAAAGGAGATCAATAGATGAATCAAAACATGCTCAACGACAGGGCTGAAGGTCTCCGTATAATCTGGGAGAAGCCTTTGGCTACCAGCATGGCCTTGTATCAATTTAATCTTCCTTCAACATCATACTTCGCTTTGAATATCCATTTGCATGGAATCAAATTTTGATCCTTTGGCAGCTCAGTAATAGTCGATGTTTGATTCTCGATAAGAGAATCGAATTTAGTGCCCATTGCAACTTTCCATTGGTTAGCATCAGGTGTCGACATTGTCTCAGAAATAGTGGTTGGTTCCTATACAAAGTAGCAGACTGGATCATCCATAAATCAAAATGGAGGCTGTCTGGACCAGTTCAATCTTCTGGGTTGTGAACTTCGGTCCTCTGATGCGATTCGACTTGTCGTGATTCATTGTCAGAGGAGTCGGTGTCAAGCTTGTGATCAGTCTTGAGTTCAAAGTTGTCGACTCTGGGATTGAAAGTCGATGGAACTTTTCCCTTGTGGTTGAAGAATCGGTCTTTAATTCCACAAAAAATATGTCTCCATTAGTGAACGATTTCTGAGTGTCTAGGTTGTAGAGCTTGTACGCATTGTGATCTAGGGAATAGAAAAGAAGAAGAAGTTCCAACAGCAAGCCAATGCTGCTACAACCAGTCACTCAATCTAGGAACAAGAGGAAGATGAAGCAGCCTTCATGACCTTTAAACAATTCAAGGCATCAGTTGGAAATCAAACCCAGAGAAAGATCAAGGTTCTACATACTGATGGAGGGGGAGAATACATCTCCACTGAATTCAAGGATTTCTGCATGGAATACATCATCAATACACAACCAGCTACTCACCTCAGTCCAATGGTGTAGCTGAGAGGAAGAATCAGAAACTCATCGAAAGTGCCAAGAGCATACTGGCCCATGCCTCTCTTCCAAAGAAATTTTGGGCAGAAGTTGTTACTACAACTACCTATCTGCAAAATCGATCAATCACTAAGGCCCTGAATCGCAAAACACCTTATGAGGTCTGGACAGGATTGAAGCCATCACTTAAGCATATTCGAGTGTTTGGATGCAATGCCTACGTTCAGATCCTTGAAGATTTAAGAAAGAAGTTGGACGACACCAGCAAAAAGTCGATCTTCATCGGCTGCAGTCCATGATGAGATGGCCAGTCCTCTTATAGTATTTGCAGAATAGTTTTTGCATTAGCTGGAATGATGAAGATCCTGAAGTTGATGGTGTGTTTGATGCAGGCTGCTACATATTGCTCCTCTTGCCAGTGTAGTCTGACTTTGTAGACCTCTTGGATCTAAACTTTTGATTTTTCTTTGTGTATAGAGCTTGTGGATCCGCCGGAGGAGGAAATATTTCTTCTGATCTCCTCTTATAGTAACATCGAGATTACTCTTGATAGAGTGAGATGTTGTTGGATTGAAATTGCCATAACCCAAGTTTCATAGGCATCAGGGAGACTTGATAATAGAGTCATTACTACATCTGAATCTTCAATGACTAATCCACTTGCAGTCATCTGCTCCATAAAGTTTTTGAAAGTGTTGAGATGGCTCGAAACACTATCTGCTTCAGACATTCTGAGAGTGAAGAATTTCTTCCTCAGATGGAGTTTGGAAGTGACATCTTTGATGTCGTAGAGAGTTGCTAGGATGTCCCATGCATCCTTAGCTTTCTGAGCAGCACGAATGTGGAGTCTTTGATATTGAGAGTGACCATGGCAAATGCCTTGCCATGTGGTTGACTGATTCCCTCGGTGTGTGCACTACTACAACAGTAGGCGAACACAAAACATAGTTTGATTGCGGAAGTAGAAGAGCAGACAGTCAGACAAAACAGTTAGAGAGTCAGATAGAAAGCGGAAAGCATGCAACACTGACAAAATTTAAAACCAGACAATAATTTATTCAGATTGAATGTATAGAAATGCAAGTCAGATGATGTTGGTGAGCACAAATCAATAGCGGGCAAAACCGCGTGTTCACAAAGCTAACTACGATCTGTAATAGCTATGAGTCACAACCACAGAACAATTTTATTTTGTGGTTGTGATTTATTATGAAATGATGATTCAAGAGCCTAAAAATGGTTGTAGTTAACAGATCTTAAGGTGATCTCTAAAAATGTGATTCCTTGTTGTTAAATTAACGCTATGATAAACGTATCATTTTTTGAGCTGAAATTTCAAAGAAATTTGGAATATCAAAGAAATCTCAACCAAAACTTTTTTTACATTTGTCAGTTACAAAAACTCATTATAATTAATTATTATGGAAAACTCCAAAATCTGAGAAAGTAGATGCAACATCATGTGATTTATAGATTTAAGCCTAGTTGGCAGTCCTATCACTTTGAGTAAGAGAATATCAATGTATGAAAACCGCAAAGGACCATATATATGTTTTGACATCTCTAATGTCATAAGTGACAAATTAACCAAGGTTTTGCTACACAACTTATGGTTAAACATAACATTTGTAATCAAATTATAGTATGTCATCACATGCGTGTAAAAAGATCAACATGGTCTTCAAAATTAGGCCATGAACGCATACGAATGTTACTTTTCTTTGTTATGATCCACATTCAAAATCTTAGTCATGAGAACAAATGAAAGTTTCGAAGGGAAAGATTACGTTTTTTCCTGGCCATTATAGATCTTTGTAGGTTCGTGGTGATTTCTGAAAGAATTCCGGTATAGCCATTCAGATTTGTCACTCATTGCTACAACTTCAACATAGAAAGGAAAGCTCAAGCTTGACTTGTATCACGATATTCTTGTCTATGAAGCTGCTACTCGAAGAAATCAGATGTGATGAAGAGCTTAGTGCCATGGAACCCTATTTTTTCAGTGATTTCTGTGCAGTTTAAAGGAAACAACCCACTTGAAAGTCTTTATTTTGGGCTCAAAATATCATCAGCACGTCAGTGGCCGGTTCTTAAATACGGACAAACAAGATCAAGCAAAATCACATTCAGAAGAGCTGTCACAAAAACATGCTAAAGTCAAAGGTGCAATTCTGGAATGCATCTGCAGGCTCAATGTACTGCCCAGTTAGGAAAGCTGCTGCAACAATCTGGGAGAAAGCTTCTGTTGGATGAATACCATCCCAATTGGAATATATTGCTGGATTTTTACAAGCTGGCGGGCTGTAAAGCGCACCAATGATATCTAGAATCATGCCACATTGCAGTGAGAAGTCAAAGTTGTAGCTCCCACCCAATCCGCAGCATGCTTGCATCACATTAGCCATCCCTGAAAAGCAAGAAATCATTGAAATACTATGCTCGAAGATTGAATGATCATCCCAAAGGAAAAAGCAATTTTTGATTTGGTACATAGAAAATAAGCTGTTTTGCTTACCATATTTCAGGGGGTGCCGTAGTATGTCGTAGGAGATGGCGTAGTAATCCGCGTGTACAAAAGTTGCGTCAGGATGCAATCGGGTCAGATTGTGCCACAACTCCTTCAGAACCTTATTATGAGCTCGAAATACTTCATTATATGGCCGGAAGCAGCCGACGGAGTCATATTCATGCGGATGTCCTCGTACGAAAGTCAGCACTTCTGGAGTGCATCCAACTGGTGGAAGATTTACAATCAATATTGCCCTTGCTCCTTCAGTGTACAGATCCTGTTGACAAATGAATGAGGATCAGCCAATCGTTGAATCATTGATTCTTGGTTCTATATTTGCATTTATGTGGAGATACTTTTGTAAATAAAAGATGAGCGAGCTGAAAGATGACGACTTGGTAGTACTGAAAAGATGAGTAGATGATCTCTACAGCATACAATATTTTAGCACGCTTGAGCTTTCTCTGTTAAGGGACGAGTGATTCTGGTTGGCAAGCAGTACTAGATGTATAGTAGATCATCGGAGATTAGCCTTCAGTGATGCACTGTCCATCAGTTTTATATGCATTATATAATTGTATACCTCTAGATTAGAGGACATTGCATTCATGACTTCATCCACAGATTTCGTCAACTGGTCCATTGTCATGTTATACACGAAAAGCCGAGCGTTGTAGTCATTACCACCAATCCAAACAACGTATAAAGCTTTACTAATAGAGTCGAGAGGAGGCAATGATGACTGTAAGGTGTCTGCATGCAGAAACTGATTGATCAATTTTATCATCCAGGCAAATATAACAATTCCCTCGAGCTATAGCCACATCAATTGCTTTTTCTTATGAGATACTATGATTTGCAGTTGTAGTTGTATGTTGTACCGTTTGAACCTAGTCTTTCAAGAATATTGGCCTTGAATTTTCTAAGCCAGTATAGCTGCACTCTCAGCGTGTATGGAACCAAGAAGGCGATATCAGTTGCTGTGGCTCCCGATGTTGCTAAATTAACTCCTTGCTGAAAGCTAGTCCCGGCACTCTTTACGTAGGGATTTAAAAGGGGGAGCCTCAGAGCTTGCGCTGCAGCAGCAAGGTGATCTTCTTATTAGCACGAAATAAAGCGACAAGCTAAAACTTCATTATCCTATTTCATTCCGGATTTCTTATAAATCGCAATAGGAAAGGGTTTAAGTATTGAACACCTGATTGATTGACAGCATATATACGTAGACTGTTATGGTTCGTGTTCATATTGCTGCTGTAGATATACTAAATTATATGAGACCATGCTGATTGACACATTGTAGGCATGTGATTCACAAATGCTAACAGAATTAGTCTGTCTCACCAATGAAATCGATCAAGAGGCGGCCATCAGAGAATCTGTCGTTAGGACGATTGAAGAAGGTCTGGCCATAGGGAAGCATTGCAGCGCGCTTTTGCTCCAAAGGAAAAATGTGTTGTGCATTTCCAGTATCGGACAGAGAATCCCCAAAAGCAAAAAGGAGTGGAAAACACCTGCCATCGCTGTCAGCTTCAATGGATCCAGCGCACGAGTACCCAAAATGTACAAACAAAGTGCACATGCTAACCTTCAGAAAAAGAACCAATTTCATAGTCCTGCACCTTCTGTTTGAAGCCATCTTTATGTACTGTGATACAACAAATCAAAGCTGTTATAAATAACAAAGAACTTATCACAGTTACCACTTCCTTCATGAACGCTTTATCTTTGTTGTATCACAGAATGGGAGCAGTAAAGGAGATACTTCAGAAAAACGCAGGAATTAAGCCTGACAGAAATTCGAGGGATAGCATGGCACAAGAGAGAGAGAGAGAGAGAGAGAGAGAGAGAGAGAGAGAGAGAGAGAGAGAGAGAGAGAGAGAGAGAGAGAGAGAGAGAGAGAGAGAGATTTGAAATTCCTTCACATTTTTGAAATAGTAGAGATGCTCGAATTCAAATTTTTGAATTTCGAAACTTTACCTTTAAGAGAGTCTTCCTTTTTCTTTCCTTTTGAGTCATGGACCCTCCCTAGCACATGGGTTCTTTATGGTGCTTAGCTTAGATGCCATAACATTAAACCATAATTTGCATTTGGGATGATAGTGGACAGCTGGCACATTTTCATTGGCTCTGAACATAGACGTTCAGAGCCATAGTGTAACAACCTATCAATTGAAGGGCAGTTGAAGGGCCCAAATGGCAAATTATGCCCGTTAGCAGGCGTGGGCAGGCCTGCTACCCTGTAGCAGGCAGCCTTCAACTCATTACATAAAACCAAGTGCTTATTGTCGCCAGTGTTTATCACAAAAATTGTTTTTTACGAATTGCCGGAGTTTAATTAGAATGTCTGCAATTGGTTGACATTCTCAAAATTGGAGAGCTCTCAGCAACTCCACAACTTGTATGCTTGAGTGCTTTTCATGTGTCTCTTTGTTTTGTCACTTGTATCTGCCATTGACGGTTTCATCTTTGGTTTCTTGGCAGACTCTATCTTCTGGGAGGTCTGTATCCTCCATTTGCCTCTGGGTGTTTCTGTGGTTATTCTCTCAGTTCCAGTCTCAAGGAAAACCTTTGATCTGCAGGTTGCACAAACTTTGATTACCAGTCTCACGGGGATGGAGTCATCAAAAATTGGTGGTAGGAACAGTTTTGGATGGACGGTTTGATAACAGAAAGGAAACATGATGAAGGCTTGGTAAAAGGATGAAGGAACTGATAGTTCTACAGTTGCAGCCTTGGACCCTTGCAATGTCGAGCTTTGACCACCACTTGCTAGGTGAGGAGTTTGCTTTATTTGCAGGTTCACGGTTGTCTTCATCTTTCTTTTTCTGCAGCTCTTTCTTTTGACCCATTACTTTTGGATCTCTTTGGGCTTCATACGAGGGGATTCAACTATCATTGCTCTAGAGAGTTTCTTCTGATCAAGGTTGATCTGACTCATCTGTTGCTTAAGTTTTGTCCTTTCCTCCTCAGCTTCTTGGATGGCTGAACAACCAATATAGGTGGTAGTTGGTCTCCGCAAGACACTTGCAATGATCTATCAGCTGCTTCGGTAAGACTATCAAAACCTGGGAATTTCTTGGAAGAACAGTAAACTGATGATAAACAAACAGATGGAAGGAAGGGTGGTGGTTACAACGGTAGATGGTGTGGGCGATAGACATGAGAATGGGCGCAGAAGTATGGCAAGAGGTTGGTTGAAAAAGGAGACTGATTTTCCAATGCTTGTGTTTCTCTTTTCTTAAGGATCTTCTTCGTGACTGAGATACTTCTTCTGATTGAGTCGCTTTGGATTGCCCATCTATCTTCTTAGCCTTGTCGTTGTCGACTTTGGGTTTGTGACCATGGTTGTCGATCTTGCTGGTGTTGTTGCAGGTAGCGTAACTGCTCCAGTGGATCCAAGCAAATCCACTCCACCCCCCCCCCCCTCTCTTCTTCCCAAAATCTGTTGGTGAGGATGTTGTTGCTGGTGACTGTTCATGCTCAAGATTGGATCGCCGTGTGGAACACGTAGTTGAAACTCGTTGAACATGTGACTGGACTAAGGATTGAACAAATTTTAACTAAATTTGTTTCGATCTTGCTGTAGTTGACTCAAAGAATAATATGGCAATGAGATGCAGGAATCAACTCTAAGTTGACATGGATTTTTCATATGCCTAAAAAATCCTAAACTGCTGTATAAGGGAATCTGAAGATGGATAGATGAATAAAAATTATTTTGGAGATGCTCTATAGAAGACTCTCGTGCAGTAGCTATTCCTCATGTAAAAATCAATCACACAAAATAGGTGAAGAGAAACAAGGAAATAAACAAACGTTACAGAGAGTGAGAACTGTATAGCACTTGTCGAACAAAACTTGCATTCATCAACATTGATAATGTACCTTGATAGTTGTAATATTTCATTTGTGTTGTAGAGTAATGTGACTTACTCTCATATGCCCTTGTCAAAACAAGGCAAGGTATACCATCATTGATAGCAAATGTTGGAAGATATAGCTTGAAATGCAGGTATTATTGAGGCACTATGTCCTGAGGGCCTCTGTGAACAAGAGATTCAGAACTGAATTTCTATCTGGATTTCCAAATCCTAGATTTATTGTGGATTGGCACATTGGAAATCTTATCAGCATGTGAAAAGACAAATAGATTTGAGGTTGTAGAAGGGGAGAAAAACTGTCAATTCCCTGTGGAGGTTGCTCTTGGTTGGACATTGTAGCAGATGACAGAATATTGGTTTCACTTTCTTTTGACAAGGACTCATTTCATATTGTCTTTTCTTCATTATGGAGCTGGTGTATTGGACAGTGATGTAGAAGTTTACAAGAAACTTCTCGATTGAGCAGCAGGTTTAACTGTTGGTTGTTATGGTGCTCGTGTGGTTGTCGTGAGGGTCCTATTGTGATTCATAACTGACGTGACGGGTAGGTAGGATCTTAGTTGGTTGCTTTGGACAGTCTTTGAAACTGTGTTTTCGGATATAGTCGGGACACTCAGCATGGTACTGGGTCTTAACTGGACAATCAACCATGAAGTGGCCGGTTTCACCACAGATGAAACATCTGGTGTGCAGTGGCCCTTGTATAGCGGCGTAGCCATTTTGTATGGCTAGTGGTTCTGGACTTGATGGTGGATATTCATGATAAGGCAAGGCATTTCCAGACTGTGATGGATGTACTTCATATTGTTGAACTGTATGTGCTTGGATAGGTCGATATGAAGGACAAGCATCAACAGGATGCGTAGCCCGGCAGTGTGGGCACCATATTGCTTTTCATCTATAAGGTACTTGTGCAGGGTTTGATTGACCAGGCATACTGCTTTGGATAGATTTCAAGGTAGTTTGAAACTCATTGGTGAGTTTCTCCATCTGTAGCTGATGTTGTATATTAAGCAACTCCAACTGGGATTTTCAAAGCTAATCTCGAGTGTGGTCCAACTGTTTTCGATGACCATGATCACTAAAGCACGTGATTGGTTTTTCAACCTTGATCATGAAGATAAGACAGACTGGTCAATCTTGAAAGAGTCCTTTATCAAGCGTTTTAAGCCCTTTCGCTTGATCAAGAGTCCTTTTGTCAAATTGAGTAACATCAAGATGGCAAAGGATGAATGTGTACGAGACTATATCGAGCGTTTCAAATGCCTCAAAAGTCAAGTATAGGAACAACCCTCCGAACAGATTCTCATCATCTGGTTTTTAGTTGGCCTTCCAAGATGGATTAGATGCGAGCTTAAATCCAATGATGAATAGACGAGTCTAAAGTTAGCTATGTATGATGCCATCAAGGAAGAAGATGAAGGATCAGATGTTGACGAATCCAGGGAAAGACAAGCACCATGTGCTCTTGTCCATGAGTCGAATCCTGTGACAGAGAGATGGCACTCTGAGAGTCCATCATCATCATGCTTGGCCCTTCTTGTGGTATCCCGATTGCCTCTAGCATAATCTGCAGCCACACTACCTCATTCACCACCTTCAAAGCTACGACATATTCAGCTTCGCAAGAGGATTGAGCCACCAAGGTTTGCTTTTTGCATATCCAGCTGATTGCAGCTCCGCACGCCATGGTACATCATCCAGTAATGGACTTGCTGTCATCTTTGTAGCTCGCCCAGTGGTGCAGCTCAAATCCTTTTTCTTTGTTTTCAGTTCTGTAGGTTAATTTTCTAGTCTGGGTACCCTTCAGATACTGTAGGATTCATTTGGCCATTTGCCAATGTGCTATGCCAGGATTTGAAGAGAATTGGCTCAATGCATAAACAAAGAAAGCCAGATCGGGTCTGGTACAAATTGTCAGATACATGAGACTACCGATTAAATTCTGGTAGGGTATACTTGTCATCTTCTGTTCTTCCTCTTCCATTTTTAGGCAATCCTGCTTCGTGAGCTTGGCTCCAGCTATCATTGGTGTACCTTCTCTTTGTAGCCATCATGTGGTACTACTTTAGCACTTTTCTGGCATATTCTGATTGACTCAAGTGCATTTCGCTCTTTGTTCAATCTCTTCTGATTTCCAGCCAAGGCATTTTGTTGCTTCTTCAAGATCTGTGATTTCGTAGCTTTCAGAAATTTGATTTTTTGTGTCTTTTCTCAGCATCAAGGAATTTTCTATCATTAGCGAATCATCCACGAAAATGGTCAATATCAAAAAATCTTTTCCTACTCTTTTAATGTACACATTGCAGTCTGGTTGAGTAGGATTGAAGTCTAGAGACTTCAGAAGACCATCGAACTTCTTGTACCAAGCTCGTAATGCTTGTTTTAGACCGTAGATGCATCTCTGCAACCGACAGACATATTGTCGATTATCAGGGTCTTCAAAACCTTCAGACTGCTTCATGAAGATTTTCTCGTCTAGATCTCCATGGAGAAAGGCTGTTTTCACGTCAATCTGGTGAATTTCTAGATTGTGCTATGTGGAATATGCAAGGAGTAGCCTTATGCTTGTCATCTTGACCATGGACGAATATGTGTTTTCCCTCTGGACTCTGGATAGCTTCTTGGTATGTTGCTGGCCCTTCAGTGAAGCTGCAGTACTCGAACTGCATGTCTTCTCTCCATTGAAGATTGTCAGAGTGGCGGTCTAAAGGTCTTCTTTGTCTTGTTGACCTTCTAGGATCGTTTTGTTGCTGTTCGGACGTTTCTTTTTTGTGGGGTTGATCCTCTGCTTCCTGCCGCTCTGGAGTCTACGGCTCTGCATTCTGATTTGATGTCTGTCCTCGATCTCCCTCTTGAATAGGCAGCAATGTGAAGATCTTATGGCCTCTTTCGTCTTTTAGTCTAAGGAATATGGACTCGTCGAACTTCACATCTCTGTTCAAAACAACCTTCTTCGTGGTTGGATCATATAGCCTGTACACTTATGTTCCATTCGAGTAGCCGACCATGATTGTTTGCTCTAATTTGTCATCGAGCTTGCTTCTTTTTTCTTTTGGAATGTGCTTATATGTTGCACATCCAAACACACGTACGTATGACAGATTAGGCTTTCTACTTGTCCACATTTCGTATGAAATTTTGTTTTCCAATGTTGTCATTGTTGATCTATTCTGTAGGTGTAGAGCTGCAGCTATTGCCTCAGTCCAGAATTGACTTGGCAACTGATCTTGTGCCATCATGTATTTGGCTCCTTCGACTAGCATTCTGGTTGAGTAGGATTGAAGTCTAGAGAGTTCAAAAGACCATCAAGCTTCTTGTACCAGGCTTGTGATGCTTGTTTTAGACCATAGATGCATCTCTGCAACCGATAGACATATTGTCGATTGTCGGGGTCTTCAAAACCTTCAAGTTGTTTCATGAAGATTTTCTCCTTTAGATCTTTGTGGAGAAAGGCTGTTTCACGTCAATCTGGTGAATTTCCAGATTGTGCTATGTGGCGTATGCAAGGAGTAGCCTTATGCTCGCCATCTTGATCATGGACGAATATGTGTCAAAATAATCAACACCATATCTGTGCATGTAGCCCTTTGCGACAAGCCTTGCTTTGTAGCGGCCATCCGATTTCATCTTTTTCTTGTATACCCACTTGCAGTCGACTATTTTTTTGTAATCTGGTAGTGGCTCTAATGTCCATGCCTTGTTTCGTCTCATCGACTCGATCTCCTCTGACATTGCTTGCTTTCAAAATTCTCCCTCTGGACTCTGGATAGCTTGTTGGTATGTTGTTGTCTCTTCAGTGAAGCTGCAGTACTCGAACTGCATGTCTTCGCTCCATTGAAGATTGTCAGAGTAGCGGTCTAGAGATCTTCTTTGTCTTGTTGACCTTCTAGGCTCATTCCGTCGCTGCTCGAACGTTTCTTGTTTGTGGGGTTGATCCTCTGCTTTCTGCTGCTCTGGAGTCTGCGGCTCTGCATTTTGATTTGATGTCTATCCTCGATCTCCCTCTTGAATAGGCCGCAGTGTGAAGATCTCATGGCCTCTTTTGTCTTTTAGTCCAGGGAATGTGGACTCATCAAACTTCACATCTCTGTTCGAAACAACCTTCTTCGTGGTTGGATCATAGAGCCTGTACACTTGTGTTCTATTCGAGTAGCTGACCATAATTGTTTGCTCTGATTTGTCATCGAGCTTGCTTTTTTTTTCTTTTGGAATGTTCTTATATGCTGCACATCCAAACACACGTATGTATGACAGATCATGCTTTCTACATGTCCACATTTCGTACGACGTTTCACTTTCCAGTGTTGTCGTTGTTGATCTGTTTTGAAGGGCAGATTAGCCATCGAGGATCTACGCTTTTCCTAGTGACGATCGAAGATGCCAATGCAAAGCGAGGCAACATTATCCAATATGAATTGCAATGGGTCCTGCAACACATTAGGGGTGGGATGATGTTGGCTGATTTTGTCGAATCCCCAAGATACTCGGACAAAGCAACTCAAGAGCACTTCTCACCTTAGACCGAGGAGGTCTCTTAGAAGACGAGACTAATGAAGACTGAGAGCCAAGTATGAGAGCCGAGAAATGCTGGTTAGTAATAACAAGCAATAACTGTGTAAGCCTCATGGTGAATCTCGGAAGATGGAATGACCATGTAGGAACTAGTATTTCTAAGCAAATGTAATAAATGCAAGTAGTTCCCTCTTAAACAAAGTAGAGTGAGCCACCTTTTGATGGTGACCTCTAGTGGAGAGCAATATTCCACTTGTAATTTGTGGAAATTCCACTAGGATTCCACCTAAGGAGCTCTCTTGCTTATTTAAGAGACTCCCTCTTTGTGAAGAGGAGCTTTTTGCATTGGAAATATCCTTATCACTCAGTTATTGGATCCTTGATGTACATGGTGGTTTGTACCTAACCTAACATAGACTATGCAGTAATTACCTTAAGCTAGTTAGTGTCACATCTAGGGATTGTACAATGGAAGGCTTGACTTAGAGTTCTTAGGTATCTACATACCATGAAGGACATGTGTATCTACTACGAAAATAAGACAGTGAAGTAAATGTTTTTAAAGGCTACACAAATGCAGTTTGGGCTCATGATGGTTTTATTGAGTGATGCCCCTATGATCATGCCCTTCCATTCATATTGTGTGTGGTTGTGGATTTAGAGTGGATTAGTTTTCTTGCTTTCCTAGTTGTGGATTAGGTTTCTTGTTTTCTTGTGGATCAATGTAGGAGCCAGCATTTAAGTAAACTAAATAGGCTAGAAATGTGGCATAAATCTTGCATATTCTCTAACATTCTAGTTCTTGATATTCTTGGGATGTCCAAGAATCAAAAGGCTGGTTAGTTTCTTGATTCTTGGACTTCTAACATGTTGTAGATTAGTTTTTGTTTCTTGTTTTGTCAATTTATGTAAAGTAGTGTAGGATCTGATTTTAGTTCATTTTGCAATGATCCATTTTAGCATTCTGTTTTTTAAGTGCCATAGTAATGCCCAACCGTGTTTCAAGAAGAGCTGTTTTTGGGCATTCTTGGTGTGCTTGCATGGTAGAATGATTGCAAGTGATTTCAAGAGTTCATGAGTATTCGAAATCTGAGTATCCGTGACAGGTTGAACCATACTACAACCCCAAGAATCTGCTACTTGATCTGGGCATAGAAATGATCAAGACATGCCCAACTAACAACCAGAATGGAGGTAGCATAAGCTGTAACAAGAAACAAACAAGCAAAACTAGTAGACAGACAGAGGAAGATGTCAACAAAGAGGGAGTATCAAAAATGGTGAACTCCTGCAACTTTGTCGCAACACAAACACGAAGCGAAGGTCAAACGAGAACAATTCACGAAAGTCAACATCCCTTCACTCAAAGCACGAATGATTCACGAATTATTCGCGAATTGTAAGCATACTTTTAGGACCGCAAACTGCAAACAGACGCAAAACGAAAAGTTACGAAAGAAATGAAAAGAACGAAAGCAAAAGAAGGAAACGAAACAAACGAAAGAGAAACCTTTCGTGCTGCCAACTGGTAGCTCAACGGGCTTGGAGTCGTAGACTTCACGCCCAGGTGAAATGAGTGGCAACGACGGAGACTAACTAATTAGTTGATTAGCATTAACTAGTCTTGTGATTTCTACATTTAGCCATCTTATAAACTCCACAGTGTGAGAGGTATAAACTATCCTCTTTGGATTATAAAGATAGATCTGAATAGACAGAGTTCATGTAAGAGATAGAGAGAGAGAGAGAGAGAGAGTAGAGCAGAAAGAAAATTGCTAGAAACAATAGAGCTGTGCATGAAAGTCTACCAACGAGCAGAACACAGCGAAAGAGTAGAGTGTCATTCCGCCAACGAGCGATACACTAACAATCTTGCTCTAAAATTGAACTGATAATACAGTCACTCTATTTTCGTGCATCTCCTTGTCTTGTGCTGCGTGTCTTGATTGCTAGAATAAAATGTATTCTGTGATGTGCAGTCGTGTGTCTAGGATTATGTGAAGCTTCCGTGCAAAAGAAAATTCAAAGACATAAAATTGTTCGCGAATACGAAGACGAAAACAAAAAAGAAACAGTTTCGCTTTCGCGACACTGAACAGTGTGTTTTTGCTTCCACGGCAACAAATTCTCTCCATTCAATTTTTCGAAGGACATTGTATCTCTTAGCATATGATCAACCATTTTACTTAGCTAAATAATTAGTATTTATACGTAACCAGGGGAGAGGGCATAAGACGTCACCTCGACTAGGAATACTAGTTATTTAGAAAATTGTCGAGAAAAATTGAGTAAAGAAGCTTTAATTTCACAATGGAATTTTCCTAATATCAACTTCAGTAGGAAATTTAGACCTTATATATATCACTCCTTCATTGCAAAACTTCAATAATTAAGTAGCAACTACACTTCAAATTGCAAGTTTTGAAATGATGAAACTTCAGTTCTAAATTTATGATAGTTGCAAGTCATTTAGAGCTCTTAAAATCGACATTTCTAATAGAAAGGTATTAGCCGTCCTTAATGCAAATTGAGGTCTCTGAACTAAAAACTTGATAAGTTTTTTTGCCAAAGTCGAATCAGAAGATTTTTAGTGCAAAATGGAGCTAATCAGCGTACAATAGTTTTGTATGCCTTTTGTTCTGACAGAAATGGAGCTAGTATGCAGAATTAACACTCTGTTTTGCATTATCTCCATATTTTACCTTTAGGTTTTAGAAAATGTCAACAAAAAACTTAAGAAAACCATCAAAAATTTTACATTTGCCTTTCAATTGCTTTTCTCTTGGGCACCTGAAATTTCCACCGGTCCGTCTCTCTCGTTCAACCAACAAGCCTTCTTCACGCGCCCTATTACTCCTTCTTCACACGTTATTGCACATGCGTTCTGATCTGGATCAGTGAGGGAGCCTGCATAATCGGCTTGTTCAATTCATTCTTGCTTGCTCACTTCTTCACGTGATGGATGATGACAAGAAATTGAGTACGCTTTGGAAATCTTTGTGTCCACATGCCTTGTGCATGATCATTCCAATGTAAGGACCAAAGATTATCCTATTTCAATGATAGGAATAATGGTAGTGTTTTGCTCTTCAAGTAGAGATTGTAGAATCTACTTGTTTTCAACCAAAGAATTTGTCAATGGTGCACCTTTACTTTAATCTGACATCTGATGAGGACATCAGATTTTATAAAGGTGGGGTGGATGTTGTAAAGTTACCTTTACAAGCTTTACTTTCGACGCCATCGGTGCTAGCATTGTCCCCAGCGCCAGCAGCGCCCCTGCTGCTCCCGGCGCCAGTGTGACCAAAATCCAACTGGAGCCAAGTTCCTACGACTGAAAATGTTTGATCAGTTTTAGCGAAGTCCAAAGAGCTCAAATCGATGTGCAATATTGGTGGAGAGTTTGTCTTCTCCTGGGTGATCAAATCTTTCTAAGTGGTATTAGCTCTTTGAAGCACAATATCTTAGTGAGAAGAATCACAAATTTTGATTTTGAATTTCATTCCAACTCTTAAGAGGTAGAGTCGTTGGTGGAATCCAATAGGGGTGAATGAATTCAATTTATTGAGCAAAAATTGACATAGTATGCATGAAACTCAAATTAGTTCTATTCAACTTTCTTTGTGAGAGTGTGAGGGTCAAGTTGTGATCCCATTGGATTTCTGGAACAAGGAGGAGTCCATATTTGAGTGTTCATGCATGGTTGGGATCTTTGTGAATCTCTATGTGTCTGATTTTTAAAGCTTGGTAAAAAATTCTTCGCATAGGTTGTTATCAAACTATTACAAATCCATTCCAAATCTCAAGAGCGAGATTATTTGGGGATTCCAAAAGGGGTGATTGGATCTTAATTTTATGTGTTTGAATCAAATGTACATGTCAACTTTGAGTGATCTAGTGTAGATCCTATGTTTTGTAAAATTGCTGGTATAGTATGTTGTCAAATCAGATCAAATTCATTCTAAATCTCAAGAGTGAGATTATTTGGGTCAAGAGTGAGTCCAAAAGAAGTGATTAAGTTTGATTTTCATGTGTTTGAAACAAAACCCATCTTTTGTTCAAGAATCTCAACTGTTGAGAGAACTAGTCAAGTGAAAAGGAAAATCTAGGTGCCGAATCTTTTCATATCCATTTCAACTCTCAAAAAAAAAGAGTCATTGGTATTTGTTGAATTCAATAGGAAGGTTTGGATCTGATTTCTTTTGTGATTTGATTCAAAGATTGTGTGCTTTTGTCTTAGCGATCAAAGCAAAGTTTCCAAGTGACTAGTCATTAGTGTGAAGATTAATTCTTAGGTTTGTTAGCTAGATCTTTTGTAGATCCTTCTAGATTATTGAATATATTCAAATCTAGTCTCTTGAGAGTCACAAAAAAAGGAGGATATTTTTCCTCAAGATGCTACAAAAAGAAGACCAATCCATCCAAGGACAACCAAAGCAAGGGGGCCGAGGTGAAGGATGGAGCTTCAAGTTCGAAATGCAAATACAAGAAGGACAAATCCAAGAAAAGGTGTTTCCTTTGTGGAAAGGTGAATGAGGCTTGGAGTCTCACAAGGACTTGCAAGAATTGTCTTCAAGAGTCCATCACAACACATGTCAAAACTTTTGAAATTTTTCGAAGTGCATTGTTTGGTTCAAGATGCAAAGGTAGATGTCACCTTTATAAAAGTAACTTGGATTTACTTCATGTCCTTGGAGAGTAGTTTGCTTGGAACTTTGGATAAGTTCAAACTTATTGCTATTATCCAAGAGGAATCAATCAAGAATAAGGAGCAATCACAAAATGAATATAGGGTTATATACTTGATCAATTCCGATTTCACACTTGGTTTACTGAAATTAGACGATTTTTGGTGCATTAGGAAGGTCTCATTGGAGTCTACAAGAAGATATATCAAGTTTCTAGAAATTGCATGTAGAATTTGAGATATTCAATTTTATGTGATTTTGTCAAAACCCTAATTTTGATTGGATCTCTAGTTTGTGAGGTTACTGAATTTGAGTGTATTTCAATCTTAGGAAGTGGCAAGAATCATTAGATTGAGGATAGATCATAGGTTGATCAAAATTTCACTATTCTATGTGTTGATTTTCTAGTTAGAAGTGCTAGAAGAGATTTGAGAGGTTCCATATCTTTGTGATTTCTTCTTGAGTTCATTTGTTGACATTCAAGAGAGTGCTTTGTGCATTGGAACAAGTTGAAAGAAGAAGATCAGGTCATTGCAACATGGCTACAAGTGGTGGATTCATGTTGGAAGGCAATGATAGACTTATCTCAATCAACTATTCTACGTGGAAGGTGAGGATGCAGTCCTTATTGGAGATGAATGAGTTGATGGATATTGTTGTAGGTTTGGAGGAGAGACCAGCAACCCGACAAGATCAAGTGAGGTATGACAAGAGAGCGAAGAAAGCTCTACACATGATTAAGATGAATGCTACCAATGAACTTCGAAGTTGGTAAGCGCATATCATCTTTGGAGGCTTGGCAAGCTTTGAAGAAGCTTTATGAATCCAAGTCTACATCAAGAGTGCTTACTCTTAGGAGACAAATCTTTCAAAGTTTGCAAAAGAAGGAAGAGAGTACTCATGCTTTTGTTTTGAGAGTTAAAGCATTCAATGATGAGTTATCATATATTGATGAAAGCATTAAGGAGGTAGAACTTGTTCAAGTTATACTTAATGGCTTGTTGGATGATCATGCTAATCTTGTTCAAAGTTTTGCTATTCAAAATACTTTGCCAAGTATTGTGGATTTGCAAGAGACCTTGGTGAATGAGGAGTGTAGGCTTCAATCAAGAGGAGGTGGATCTACATCGACATCTCAATTTGAAGAGGAGGCTATGTGCATCAAAGGCAAGTTCAAGGGCAAAGACAAAGGCAAATGGTCTAAAGGGCAAGATCAAGGTGAGACTTCTTCTTTTGGCAAAAAGAAATATGAGTCTAAGTTGAAATGCTTTTATTGTGAAATCAAAGGACATTTTGCAAATGAATGTTTGAAGAAGAAAAGAGATGAAGGTAGCAAGCAAATCAACTTTACTACTAATGATGAGAATCTAGGTGGTGGTGATTCTCTTTTGATGTGTTCTTCAAGTCCAATATCAAGTGAAGGTGACAAAGATTCATGGTGGATTGATAGTGGAGCTAGTTCACACACATGACCAGTCACAAAGAGTTCTTTACTTCTTTGGTCACTTATGATGGAGCCAAGAAAGCAATTCACATGGCCAATGGTGGTGAGTGTGTGATTGAAGGTATTGGTTTAATTCCTATTTGTATTTCTACTGATAGGAAAGCAAGACTTGATGGTGTTATATACATTCCTTCACTTTCAAAGAATTTGTTAAGTTTTGGTCAAATGATAGAGAAAGGATATATGGTAAAGTTTGGTGGTGATGCTTGCTTCATTACAAAGGAAGAATCTTGGTTGCTAGGGGCAATAGACAAGGTAGACTTTTCAAGCTTGATGCTTTTGTTATGGCTAACAAAAAGGATGGAATGGAAAAGGAGATTGGTCTCAACTTTCCAAAATTCCCTTTTAGCATCAATAAGATTGGTGGATCTTATGCAAAGTCTAAAAAGCTTCCTTATGCTAGATCTAGGTCAAGATCTAATATGCTTCTTGGAGATGTTCATCTTTGTGCTAACTTGGCTAGTCTTGAGGATAATGATGGTGTTTCAATGGTTCTTCATGGCAAGTGCAAGCATGCAAAAGGTAAGGAAAGAGCTAACTTCATCAATGGAGGTTAAGGTTCTTCCTTGAAAAAGCTTGTTGTTAATGATTTCTTTGATCATATGGAAAAAGATGTTGCTAGGTGCATGCATGAAGGAGGTGGATCTTCCACATTCTTTTGTTATGATTCCAAGAAAGACATTTTTCCAGCAAGTGGAGTCACATGTCTTCATAAAGAGAGTAGATCAAATGGTTCTATCAAGAGACTTGGTGAAGGAGATAGTCACAAGTCAAGAAGAAGAGAAGTATGTGAAGAGTTCAAAGTAGGATGTACTTTGAATGATGTCATTGTGAATGATAGTGAGGAAGAATTATTAACATATGAGTAACTACCTAAAACATTGAGTAGAAGTTCTTTTTTGAAAAAAAAGAGTAATTCAATCATCCTTATGTTGAAGGTACTAATCATTTTTTTCATGGCTTCTAATGTTTTTGAGGTTTCTACTTCTTATGATGCAATCATTAAAAGGGAGTCTTATGAAAGAAAGAGCAATGGAAGATTGGTTCTTGGGAAGATCCAAGGCATGGATCTCACATCTCTTCATCAACTCAAAGGATTCTATGATTGTGAATTGATCACTCATGATTGAGATGGCAAAAGGTTGGTTGGAAAAGACTACATGGAACAAATCGAGAGGCAATTTTTTCAAGGCAAGGGAGATCTCATTGGTGAGCTTATTGAGGTTTGTTATGGACTCAAGAGGGCTGGATTTATTAGGTTTGATACTCATCTTCACCTACTCTACTTCATGTTGGATGGAAAGTTTGGAATCTATCTTTTGATTTATGATGGTGACATTGGTGACATTTTTTTCACTAACCTTTGTGGAAATTCCAGATCAAGCATTGATGAGATCTGGTTGGATCTAGATCATATGTTTGAGAGGGAGTATTTCCAGAGGTTTAGATCTAAAGATATTCATATCTTTGATATCTTTGATGATCAAGAGAAAGGTAAGCAAGTGGAAGTGACTCACTTTGCTTTACTCACATGTTTTGGAGAATTTTCTTGTGTAGATGCTATGCAAGTGGATATTGGTTCTCATGGTTTTCATATAGGAAAAGCAAGTAATGGATCTGGAAAAAAAAATTTGTTCAATGACTTTGATGGTCAAGAGGAAGATCAAGAGGTTGGTCTCAAAGGACTTCAACAACACAAAAGGAAAGGTGGCAATTTGGAACTAGTCAAGAGCATCAAAGGAAGGTTATTTGGCAAATATGTTATGGATCTGTTTTTATAGGTTATTGAAGACTCAAGTAAGGTCAAAGGAACAGCAAGAAAGTGTTGTTCAAGTTTACTTTACTTGTTCTATCTCATGTTTGAGCTATTTCATATGGATGTGTGCAAATTGTCAAGATATGGATAAACTAGCTACATTGTCTTGCAATATCTTACTGTTGGAGTTGTACTAGCATTCTTGGCTGGTTTTGCTGATGGAAATGAAGCTATTGGAGGTTCATTATGTCACTCATTCATGGCCAAGTCATCAAGTATTGATGATATATTTTGGCAAGATGGAGATAGAGGCTCATTCGTGGAGTTTTATGGTGGAGACATATCAAGAAAGGACAAAGTTGGAGGAGACAAGCAAGCAAATGGTCATCACTCACATTTATTGTTTGTTTTCTGTAATTTTTCAGAGAGTTCAAAGTTTGAAACATGGAAGAATCATTTCATTCACATTCTATGTGGTTCTTCATGTTCTAGTTATATCTTGATGTGTAAAATTGATGTAAGAGATAGTGAAGCATCCAATTTGGACACTATTCTTTATATCAATTATGAAAGATACTTTAGAACCTTAGAAAGGAGATCTATACTTAGGATGGAGATCATTCTAAAGTTGGATCAAAGTTCTATTGTCAAAACTATGCCAAAACTAGTTGAAGAGGGAGTGTGAGAGATTTCAACTAGTTTAGTCATATTTTGGTAAATCGTCAATAAGAGGCCAAAACTCATTTTAGACTTAGAGATAAACTTGTTGAAGTTATATTAGTTTAACATACATTCAATAAACACTTTTTGAAAATCTGGGAAAGTTGGTAGGTGAGTTTGAGAAGATTCAAATTTGAACTTTGGGTACATTGAATCTAGACCCAAAAATAGTAGGGTTTACATTTTGGAGGGAAAGCCAAGTGGCCAGATAGGGTTTGGACACTCTATAAAAGGATGTAACTCGTGGAGAGACACATCTTCTCTCTTATCTCTCTCATTTCATCATTATACATGGTTTTCTTTGGGTTCTACTACTCATTGGTGCACTATCTTGAAGATATCTTGCAATCTTGTGTGCAAAATGCTCATATTTTGCTATTTTCGGTTCCACACGTGTGAAATACAGTAGGGTACTGTAATTGTATGGACAGCAAACATATTTTATGTTTTGGTTCATGTTTGATCAATATCTATTAGAGTTTGCATCTCATTTTGTATGTAGATGCTGATTTTTCTACATTGGCAGGATTGTTGATTTGCTCCTTATTGTAACCAAAGATCAGGGACATGGATTGGATCTTGAATGATCTGAAATCCTTCACATGTTTCAAGTTTAGGAAGTGTAAAATTTGATGAGATTGTAGGTTTATCATGTGGGATTTGTTAGGTTTGGTGCAAGAAAGAGATTTGAGAGTTTCCATATCTTTGTGATTTTTTCTTGAGTTCATTTGTTGACATTCAAGAGAGTGCTTTGTGCATTGGAACATGTTGAAATAAAGGATCAGGTCATTGTAATATGGCTACATCAAGTGGATTCATGTTTGAAGGCAATGGTAGGCTTACCTCTACAAATTATTCTACTTGGAAGGTGAGAATGTAGTCTCTTTTTGAGATGATTGATTTGATGGACATTGTTGTAGGTGTGGAGGAAATACTCATGGCACAACAAGATCAAGGGAGGTATGACAAAAGGGCAAAGAAAGCTCTACATTTGATAAAGATTAATGTTGCCAATAACTTATCAAGAAGCACTTCATCAAGTGAGGCTTGGGAAGCTTTGAATAAGCTTTATGAATCCAAGTCTACATCAAGGGTACTAACCCTTAGGAGACAAATCTTTCAATGTTTGCAAAAGAAGGATGAAAGTGCTCATGCTTTTGTTCTGAGGGTTAAAGCATTCAATGATGAATTAGCATGTATTGATGAGAGAATTAAGGAGGTAGAACTTGCTCAAGTTATACTTAATGGCTTGTTGGATGATCATGCTAATCTTGTTCAAAGTTTTGCTATTCAAAAGACTTTGCCAAGTATTGTGGATTTGCAAGAGATATTGGTGAATGAAGAGTATAGGCTTCTATCAAGAATCCACTTCCTAAGATTGAAACACATTCTGTTGAAGTCCAGCAACCTCACAAAATAGAGATCCAATCAAAATTAGGGTTTTGACAAAATCACAAAAAATTGAATACTTCAAATTCTACATGCAATTGTCTAAAACTTGATATAGAATCTTGTAGCCTCCAATGAAGCCTTCCTAATGCATAAAGAATCAGCCAATTCTAGTAAGCCAAGTGTGAAATCAAAATTCATCAAGTTTATATAAACCTAAATTGAGTTTTGATCAGAAAAAGATCAATTCTACATGTGCAAAATTCTTGATTTTTGAGTAGAAACTCTTCCAGCATGCTCTAGAGATATAAACTCTTCTAAATCTTTGATAAATGTGATTGATCCTTTCATAACCTACAACACAAGCTCTAATACCATGTGAAAAAATAAATTAGTAAGATCCAAATTCATCCTCTTGATCTTTGGTATGAAAATCAACACAATCTACACATTTGCATCATAGAAAAATTAGCATCTACTTAATGAAAGAGATACAAACTTAATCAGAACTTGATCAAACATCAAACATAAGATGAAATGAAGTTGTTGTCCATACAAAAATAGTAAGCTACTGTATCTCACATGTGTGGATCCGAATATAACATAATATGAGCATTCTACACACAAGATTGCAAGATATCACCAATATAGTGCACCAATGGATAGATGAACCCAAGAGAACTCATGTATAAGCATGAAATGAAATGAGAGAGAGATAAAGCTCCCACGTGTGTACAGCCATATATAGCAAGTACATGTCTCATTAACGATCTTGGTTTCCCTCCATATCAAAGACCCTACCAATAATGTGGAATAGATTCAATGTCTCCAACATTCAAATTTGAATCTACTAAACTCGACCTCTCGTACTATTTCCCTCAATTTTTAAAAGTGTTAATTCAAAAACATTTAAACTAAAATAACTTTGTAATGACTATCTCCAAGTCTAAGCTGTAAATTGGCCTCAATTGTCAAATAAACAAACATGACCAAAATATCAAACTAGTTGACAAAGCTTCTCACAAAATCTGATTCTATTGACTGTTAGAATAGTTGTTTTCTTGTTTGGATAATATTGCTAGATTTTCTTTTCTTAACTCATTGATAGTAATCACTATCACTTGGACTAAGTTTCACATGGATTTCCAAAGCAAGGTTGGTCTCATCATAGACAAGCTCGATGGATCCACCTACCACCTATGAAAATTAAGATGAAAATTGTGCTAATGGCTAAGGTAGTTGTATGATGTTGTCATAGGTGTCGAAGTCGACCCGAAGCAGACAATGTAGCAATCTCCAAATGGAAGCTAAGGATTGCAAAACCTTCACGATGATCATCCTCAAAATTTTAGGTACACAAATTGTGAAGAAACATGAAGTTTCTACCCACAAAGCATTGCTAGCTTATGAACCAAAACCTGCAGAAATACACATAAAGAGCCAACAGGCCTTACCTGCAGAAATACACGAGAACTGCCCATAGGCAGAAACCATAAACAACTACAACCGCAATGCAAACAGCTTTAACAAAAGCCACCACAAGCAACTGCTAAGTCTTTCCAACGGTTCCAATAAAGGCAACAAAGGCCACCAAAGGGAACCACAAAACCAAGGAAAATCGAAGAAAACCACAAGTACCCACTTGCGATCAAGTAGCAAAGACCGAAGGCTACCGAAGGAGCCTCACATATGGCCTACAAACGGTTTCAATGTTCAAGGCAACAAACCGAAACCAAACTGCAAGTCAACACTTGTGGTCCACATATGAAGACCAAGGCAACACCGAAGCTGAACCGTAAGAGTCCAGCCTATGGTCCAATGCGAAGTCTACTGAAGGCAACCGCCAAGCTGGAGCTTGCTGTCACCTACGATGCAAACACAAAGCAGTCCACGAAGAAAGCTTACTGAAGGCCACCGCAAGGTCAATGACTACAGTTCACAACAGTTCTCTCCTCACAACTGTTCATGATCGAAAGGCATCGTAGAGAAATGATTGCCGTCACAAAGACGACTGCAAAACGACGGATGTTCTCGACCCAAGTACCAGGAAAATCAACGAAGTACCAGCATAGAGAACGGACTCCACGGACGATGATGACGCCCAACTGGAAGCTGTTAGAACGAGCTTAATCAGTTTCTTGTAATCAAATGATTAGCATAAACTCCCTTTTGTTTGATCCTATATAAATGAGATGAACGAGAGATATGAGTTGGCTATTTTTGATGTGACAGTATTAGTCATGCAGTAGCAGACATAATTGTCACACAAATGGATATAGAATTAGTAGTAGCTAATTCCTCGTAAGAGAGAATACCTCTCTTGTGTCGACACGCTGATCTAGAAAACAAACAACGCTTAAAAAATGTTGTCGTAAACTTATTTCTGCAAATAGAGTTGTGACATTCTGTCTATGGTGTGTAATCTATGAATGGTTTGATGCTTGCTTACAGTCATTGTTATTAAAGATTATCTACTATTCATAAACTTAAAACAAATTTGCAGTGTCAGTCTGTAGCTTGGAAGAGGATAGATCTTAGTGGCTAAGAGTTCGACTCTATCTAGGCAGAATAGGAATCAAAATAATGATTCATTGGGTTCCGACAAATTGGCCATGTATGTGAAGGTCATACATAGAAATAAGTCTGGGACATTCTCAATACACTATATGATATGAGAGACATAACTTCTAAGTTACGACTTAGAAGAAGATTGTTCTCCCTCAGGATGTCAAATGGTGATTCAGTTCAAAATTACATTAATTAATTCAAGAACTTCCTACAACTGATGATCATTGTTAGACCAATCATTGACGATCAAGATGCATTAATGACACTACTATCGAGCCTACCATCCACATACAAAAACTAGGTGATGATTATCATGACACACTCAGATTTAACCATATCAAGAGTTATCACTATGTTGTTGCAAAAAGAGAAGGAATGGAGCTTCTAATTCTCCAAATATAGACTTGCACATCCTTCATGCAAATAGAAGCTCGAATACACAGAAGAAGAAAGATCCAAAACAACCCAAGTCAAATCAAAAGCCGACACATAGTCAAGAACAAGCATCAAATCCATAAACAAAGAAAAAGATGTTTTGCAAATTCTATGAGCACAGGAGCATTGAAAAATTGCTAAATAGATATTGAGATATGTTAAGGAGTTTATTATATTTAAGTAAGAAAAATCAGCTGATATTGTTGTGTTGTTGACAAAAAATCCACCACTGGCTATGTGTTTCAAGTTGAAAATGAAAGCTTCTTCTAGTCCAACAAGAAATAGAACATTGTAGCCTTATCCACGAGGGAAGAAGAATACAAAGCCCTTACCAACGCAACACAAGAGACAATATGGCTTAGACTAATCTTCATGGAAATCGAAATACCACGTGTACATGACACTATCATTCAAAGTGATAGTCAAAGTGAAATCCAATTGGCAAGAAATCCTATTTACCATGCTCATACATAATATATTGAAGTGAAGTATCACTTCATTCATGAGAGACTTCTAGGTGAAGAAATTGATGTACAACATTGCAAGACTAAAGAACAACTAGCAAAGAATTTTCACAAAACCCAAGTTTGAGAAGTTTAGGTCAAAACTCTCCATAGTTAAAGGTAACTAGTTTTTAAGGGAGAGTGTAAGAATAAAATACTACTTAAGTTGATGTTATCTTGGTTAAGATAAGCTAAAGAGTTGTCAAGTCATATGTATCATTATATATTTGTTACAGTTGGAAATGTGTGACATTGTAAGAGACACATGTTGGCTTATTATGTCGAGCATAACGATTAGTCTTACTATGTTAACTAAGTTTTGTTTTAGACTAATTTGAATTCGCCTTACATGAGTTTGAGTATAGTGTTTATGTTGATCTATCTCAATTTCATTGTGATTAATTTCTTTATGATTGCTTCTTGAATCCATGTGATTATGGTTTCACAGATAACCACCTACTAAGTTTCTTCTTGTTACTATCATGACACCCATATACAACATTGATGGATAGACTGATTGAGCCAACCCCATGCATGTGTGTGTGTGTGTGTGGCCCAAGGCAGTTTGGTACCCTTTGATATCAAGAGACCTCTAGCTTGAAGAGGAGGAGTAGAAGATCGAAGCCTTGCAAAGGACAATGCATGCCTCATTACCTTTCCCACGAGTGCGTGGCAGTTCATGGAAAAATGTTTGAAGGAGATGCGTGAAGCAAGAGTGCAGCTTTAGCAGCGACCGGTTCCAACCAGAGCAGCCGTGTGTTGAATCCCAAGCAGCAGGGCGAGCCTGGTGAGGCAGTGAGGTTTCTGTCAGCGATGGAAGCTGTGTGGAAGAGGATAATCTTTAGTTGAGGGCTATAGCGGCTATTAGGTTTTTCAGCAGCAGCAGCAGCGGTGGACAAAGTGTTCAGAACGGAGTTTTGCATGCATGCATGACAATTGAATCTTTAACCTCTACAGATCAACCGAACATTCAAGTACTCTGGATCAACGGTTATACATGCTACACAGGGCAGAATAGTGACCAGTAGCGAAGTATAGAAGGCGCATCTGCATCAACAATTGCTGCTAACAGAAGCACTTTAGTTTGGTTCATCTTGGAACCTAAGTCTCGGATGTTTTTCTTTAAAAGAAAGTGCCTGCTTCAAGTCTCCACACACAGATTCAGGAACTCCAGAAAGAGCAATTGTCAATTTCAGGAGTTTATAGCCCAACGGTTACATGTATCTTCAAAGGGTTTCTAAAATCCAGAGTTCACTAGTACACGTCTTTTGTTGCAAAAAATTTAGATTGAAGCGTTGGTACATCAGAGGTGCTCGCAGCTGTTCTCAACAAAAAATTTAAATCATACCTTTACTACCAGCAGTTTCAGGCACATAGTTTGAAGCAGGTCATCGGGAAACACGTAACAGAATTCGTTGTTTCATGTCAGGTGATTGGGAAAATTTGCAAGAGGAACTTTTTTTTCGTTGCAATGCACTTGCAGCAAAATGGGAGTTTAATTCAGACTCCGACTTGGGTTCCATTCATATTCATAGTCGTCTACGTCATTGTGTTTTGCTTGGACAAGCTGGTGAATTTTCTCGGGCTGCACATGCTCTTGCTCCATCAATTTCGGCAGCACCTTCTTCTACAACTATTCAGGCATTGAAACAACTCCATCCCCATGCAAGTGATATTTTTCCTTTATTTGTGAAAGACTTTCAACCTGACTCCGATCTTCAACTTGCAAAAGCTCATTTTATGAAAGCTTTTCTGTGTAGTCCTCATCTCTCAGCCGGTGGACCTTCAGGAATGGTTTTTGAACATCTACGTGATTGTTTTTCACCAGAAGATTCTGCTAGTGGCTTTGATCTTCTCTTCAAGGTGTGCTCTTTCATTGCATCTGGGCAAATCCCACCTTCAGTTGCTCATTTTTTAGGTGCTACTCATCTTTTAGCATTGGATAAAGCTTCTGGTGGTGTGCGTCCAATTGCAGTGGGGGAATGTTTATACAGGTTGGTGGCAAGGGCACTCTGTTTCCAGTCTCGAGAACCCTTTCATGCTCATCTTTTTCCATTTCAATTTGGGTGTGCTACTCCTGGCAGTTGTGAGACAGTCGTTCATACTTTACGCGCTATTTTGGATATTCATCCTGACTAGGTAGTATTGCAAATTGATGTTGTTAATGCTTTTAACTCAGTTTCTCTAGTGGCTATCTTTCAAGAACTTCGTGGTGCTCAAGATACACTTGCTATGCTTATTCCTTTTGTGCGGAGCTTCTATTCAAAAAGTTCTCCTTTATACTTTAGTCATGCTTCTCGTGCTGGTGATGTTACCGTCATTTCTTCTGCTGAAGAAACTCAACAAGGGGATCCTTTGGGTGGTCCTCTCTTTGCTTTGGCACATTATAAAGCATTGCGTGCTACAACTTCAGCTTTTCAGTCCTGTCTTTTCCCCTCTATTGTGGATGATACTCATATTGTGGGGCCTGCAAGTGAAGTTGTCCCTGCCTTTTTGCATTTCTTAGCTCAACTTTCTTTTATTGGGCTTACAGTGAACAAGGATAAGTGCGTTGCTTGGTGCCCAAAAGGCCTTCCAGCAAATATCTCATTGCCTAAAGGTTTCATTACTCCTCAGCTTGGGATTAAGGCTTTGGGTGTTCCGATTGGTTCTTCTAGATATGTTAATTCATTTATGCGGGAAGCTCTGGATGGTTTTGCTCGACATTCTGATTTGTTGCCAAAGCATGGAAATTCTCAGGTTGCATTTAGAATTCTCACTCAGTGCTTTGCTCAACGTCCTAGCTATCTTCTACGTTGCGTATCTCCTTCACCTGATATAATATCCTTACTTCGAGATTTTGATGATGCTTTATTGGGTGTATTTGGTCGTCTTTTGGGGCCAGGAACCTTTGACACCTGTGAAGGTCAGTTTTCTAAGCGGCAAATTTCTCTTCTTGCTTCCTCTGGCGGTGTTGGCCTTGTATCTACTGCTTGCATTGCACCAGGTGCTTTTCTTGGAAGTTGGACTCTTGTTGCCTTTGCACTAGTCTCCAGGTTTCAGCAGGGTAACCAGCCTCTTCTTCTTGATGCGGTAACTCATGTGGAAACTAGCAATTTTGCTTTTCAACAAGCTCTACGCACTGCTCGAGATTTACTTTGTGCCTCCCTTTGAATCTTTGGTGACAAATCACTTAGAATTTGCTTTGCACAAGAACATAGATCATGCTACACAGTAACACAGACAAAAAATCACTCTCCTCAGCAAGCTCACATAGCAACTGTATTTCTCAAAATGAAATTACACTGTACATATAGTTGTTCACTCAGGCAACCCATGCATGACCCAGGTTGCCGTTGGCGAGACGCGGGCGAGGCCAACTGATCCTTATCCACTGATAGGACCCACTTACAGTCACACAGTAATTCTAACTTTAATTCTAACTCTCTCCTTTTAAGTAGAGTCACTTTTTATACAGTCATATACATAGCTTTAAAGTCAACAAATTTTAAATACAGAAAGTTTTGATCTAAACTTATCAAAACTTTTCTCCAGTAAGTGGCTTAGTGAAAATATCAGCTAGTTGTTCTTCTGTGCTACAATGAACAACATGAATTTCACGACTTAGCAGTCTTTCACGTATGAAGTGATATTGAATCTCAATGTGTTTAGTTCTCGCATGGAACATTGGATTCTTTGCTAGCTGAATGCCACTCTGACTGTCGCTATGTAAAGTTGTGGGATTTTTCTGCTTCATGCCAATCTCTTCCAATATTTGTCTCAACCATATAGCTTCTTGTGCAGCACTACACATTGCCTTATACTCTGCTTCTGTGGTAGAAAGAGCAATTGTACTTTGCTTCTTACTAGACCAGGAAAAACAATTACCACAAAACTGGAATATATATCCTGTGGTGGATCTACGATCATCATAGTCACCTCCCCAGTCCGCATCCACGTGGCCACACAACTCAGGTAAACCATCATGCTTCCTGTAAATCAAGCCATACTCTGATGTGCCTTTCACATAACGCAAAATGCGTTTAGCTGCTTTCCAATGCGTTTCCGTAGGTGCTGCCATAAACTGACTTACAATGCCAACAACATAGCATATATCTGGTCTAGTTGTGGTAAGGTAAATCAAGCTCCCTACTAACTGTCTATGTAGCGTAGCATCAAATGATTGTGATTCATCAAGCTTAGAAAGCTTTTTACCTGGTTCAATAGGAGTGTTTACTGGTTTGCAATCCTGCAACCTAAACCTGTGTAGTAACTCTTTGACATATTCCACCTGTGTTAAACCCACTTCATGTCCTTTTTGTCACACTTCTACTCCAAGGCAGTAATGCATCAGGCTGAGATCCGTCATCTCAAATTGTTTCATGAGGTCTTTCTTGATTATGTCTATCATCTCTTGATTATTTCCCGTAATAATCAAGTCATCAACATAAAGAGCAATCAAAGCAACCATACCATCAAAGCATAAGACATATAGATTTGGATCAGAATGTGTTCTCACCATCCCCTTTGAACGAGATTAGGCATCAATCCTGCTATACCACGCAGGTGGTGCTTATTTAAGACCATAAAGCGCTTTCTTCAAGCGACATACTTTATTTTCCTGTCCTTTCGTTACAAAGCCTTCAGGTTGATCCATGAACACTTCTTCTTCTAACTCACCATTTAGAAAAGTAGATTTCACATCCATCTGATGCAAAGGCCAACCAAAATGTGAAGCTAAAGCAATAAGTAGACGTAGAGTATTCCACTTACACACCGACGCAAAGGTCTCTTCATAGTCAATGCCTTTATTTTGTGTGTACCCTTTGATTACCAATCTTTCTTTGTGCTTTGCTATGCTTCCATCTGCATGGTACTTAGTTCTATATACCCATTTGCAACCAATGGGTTTCTTGCCAACTAGTGGTTCTACTAAGTCCCATGTGCTATGCTTAGCAATTGACTCCATCTCCTCTCCCATGGCTTTGATCCAAATGTCATCATCCTTCGCTTCACCATAAGTCGAAGGTCCTCTGGATAACAGAGCATAATTTGCTTCATACCTTTCAGGTAGTACCTTCTCTCTTGTTGATCTTCTTAGCTCTCCTTGGTTAGATGATCCTGGAAAGTCATCTATATCGCGGCTCTCCATCAATCTCTCAAACCACTTAGGGAGCTTTCTGTCAGGTGATCGGCTTCCTGGTGAAAATGTATCCCACGGTACATCTTTCTCCTTGCGTTTGTCACCTGCAATTTCAATCCTTCTTTGCACCAAAAGGTTTGTCCCTACCTCTCCAACCTGTTTCTTGAGGTTGAGACGTAGTATCTTGAGATGTATCCTCATGTTCATCACTCGGAAGGTCAATGAATGGATCATCATCAAGTTGTATCCTCACTATGCCATTTCTTCTACTGGATGTGTCTATCTTCTCAGCATCTTCGTCTTCATACATCTTGGATTCATCAAAGATAACATCTCGGCTTATATGGATTTTCTTTTCGACTGGATCAAAACATCTATAGCCCTTCACGCGATCATCATATCCTAGGAATATGCACTTGATAGCTTTTACATCAAGTTTACGTCTTTCTTCCTTAGGAATATGTACAAAGGCCTTACATCCAAAGATTCGCAAGTGGTTCACCTTTGGCTTCTTCTTTGTGAATGCTTCCTCAGGTGTAATTTTTGGTATGGCAATGGTAGGACTTCTATTTTGAAGATAGACTGCCGTGCTACATGCTTCTGACCAAAAATCTTTTGGTAATTTCATCAGCTAGCATAGATCTGGCACTTTTCACAATCGTACGATTTTTGCGCTCAGCTACACCATTGAGAGCACAAGTATGAGCTTGCGTAAACTGTCTTTTAATCCAACATTGATCACAAAGATCATTGAAGTCATTAGACTTATACTCACCTCCACTATCTGATCTTAGGACTTTGATCTTCTTACCTGTCTGATTTTCGACCAAGTTTTTGAAGTTCTTGAAGTTATCAAAAGCATCTGATTTCTTCTTCAAGAAGTAGATCCACGTCTTACGTGACATATCATCAATAAAGGTCATGAAATAGAAGGCTTTTTCTAAGGACATGGTCCTCATGGGCCCGCATAAATCTGTGTGGATTAAATCCAGGATGTTCTTTGCTCTTGCAACACCCCCTTTATTGAACTTCTCTCGATGCTGCTTCCCATATATACAAGATTCGCACATCAATTTCAAGTGATCTTCTATTGTAGGCAATCATGTTACCATCTCCAATTTTCTCATCAAACTGAGGCTTCCCAAGTTCAAGTGACCAAGCTTCTTGTGCCACAACTCAGTTTGCGAAGGAACGGATGACACAAGTCCATGTTGTCCCTTGATTGTGGCATTCAACCTGTACAATTTTGTATTGGGCTCTCTTACTCCATTCGCAATAACTTTGAACTTTTGGTTCGCATCCTTCACAAAGCAATGATCATGGGCGAATTCTACTTTCAACTTTTGATCAGTAATGACTCCAACAGAAAGTAGATTTTTCTTCAAACCTGGTATGTAAAGTACCTTCCTGATCATCCTGCTTTTGCTGTCAAGCAATTGGATTGAAACTGTGCCTATCCCCTTGATCATGCACACCTCACCATTTGCTTGTGAAACAGATGTTCCATTATCCAATGCCTTCAAACTACTGTACCAGTGCTTGTTACCTGTCATGTGTCTTGTGGCTCCTGAGTCAATATACCATGCTTGATCATCTTGATTAGATGACAATGCAGATATGAAGATGCTAGAGTCTTCAAGCTCACCTTCATCGACAAGGTTATCTGCTTGTTTTGGTTTTCCCTTGCCTTGTTCCGCTAGGAATTTGCGACATTCACTCTTCTAGTGGCCCTTTTTACCGCAATCGAAACACTTGCCTTTTTTCTTAGTTTTGCTGGAAGATCCCTCATCCTCCTGAGACTTGGCAAATTGCTGTTTAGTCTTCTTCTTGCCCTTGCCCTTGCCTTGTTTTTGGCGTGTCGCAAGTGCCTGATCATCAGTATTTTGACGTCTAGCTTTCACCATTTCTCGTCGTTGCTCTTCCTGCATCAAGATTCATGTGAGCTCGTCAAAGGTTGGCAATCTTTCTCTTGATGCTATTCCGCTCACAAACATCTGATAGGGTTCTGCAATGTCGCATAATGCATTATGCACCAGCTCCACATCACGTATGCGTTCTCCAATAGAATGCAGTTCATCTCTCATTGTCTTGATTCTGGTCATGTACGTCTGAATGTGCTCTCCTTGCTCCATGCGGGCACTATTCAACTTTGACTTCAGAAACATGATTCTTGATGGATTTGACGTCTTGAATTGCTCCTTTAGCACATCCCATGCCTGTCTGGGTGTAATAGCATCACAAATGTGGGTAATGATGTGATCCTTCACTGACAAGTTAATGAAGGTCAAAGCTTTTCTCATCTTTTCGTCGAACACTTTGATGTCTGCTTCATTTGGCGGCCTTCTCTCATCACCTGTGACGACTTCCCACACATCTTTCTCCATCAGTATGTTTTTTATTTTGAATTTCCACACTGCATAGTTGGAAATCCCATCCAATTTGCTACTTTCACTCAACGATCTGAGGCCTGGAGCAGGGTCGCCCTACTGAATCCATGACTTTAGAATGTTCAGTCAGGAAATTCTGTGGAGAAATGGTTATTTTAGCTCAACTTGACAAAGTGGCTTTTTCACCTTTTTACCGCAAATATGCTAGGTTAACTGTCTGGAGACAAATCTCTGACATAAACCTCAGAATCTCTCCATGGCTGATTAACAGTGTGATTAGCTTCCTTCCTGTCCTTACGGCATCCAAAACGGTGCACAAACAGCGAAGAAATCACCAGTTATGTATAAAAACCGTAACCCCAAGTCTGGTTTCGATTTTCAGCTGGCTTAGAAATTGTCAAATTTTCACCAAATTTTTCTCTGTCTGATGCTATGCACAGGCTAATAATCCCTCTGCTGAGCTTAGCAAGCCTCTATAAATTAGAAACCGTGCACCAATGCTTCTCTTTCCGTCTTCAACCTGTCATAAAACCCCGAACTCTTCTTTTATGGCAAGGAGGGTCTTCCATAAGTATCCACTAACTTATGGGATTAATCTATTTCTAGCCTTTCTAAAAGATTTGGAGGAATTGGCTTATTGCTTGCGAATTGAGATAGAAAGAAATATTGCTGCAGATGTTACCATCATGAGTCAGTCTAGGTGCATCCACGAGATGCTCATTCGTTATCAAATGACTGATTCAAAAGTCATGAGTACTCCAATAGAGAAAGGGCACGAGTTGAGTTCTGATATGGCGCCTAAAGACTTTGAAGAAATAGAAGAAATGAGGAATAAGCCATTCCGAAGCTCTCTTCAACGGCGACACTGTACTGTGTACACTCCCCGTACACAGTAACACAGACAGAAAATCACTCTCCTCAACAAGCTCACATAGCAACTGTATTTCTCAAAATGAAATTACACTGTACATATAGTTGTTCACTCAAGCAACCCATGCATGACCCAGGTTGCCGTTGGCGGGACGCGTGTCCCGTCGACTTGCCTCGTGGCGAGGCCAACTGATCCTTATCCACTGATAGGACCCACTTACAGTCACACAATGATTCTAACTTTCTAACTAAATCAACAACGAGTTTTTCAGAAGACTATTATGGAGCATCTTCACTCTTATTCTTTCGGTCAGCTTATCAAAGATTCACCTTCTGATGTAGTTCGAACTCGTCTTCTATCTTGTGCTGGTCCAGGTGCAGGGGCTTGGTTGGTTGCACGTCCAGTTCTTCCACTATTGAGACTCAATAATGACTTGTTTATAACTGCCCTTCGAACCAGGTTGGGACTTCCACATCCAATGTTAATTGATATCTATAAGTGTTCATGTGGGCATGTATTGGATTCCTTGGGTACTCATCTTATGCGTTGTCCATCAAGTGGAGAACGTATTGTTTCACATGATTCCATTCGTGATGCCCTGGCTGCTATTGCTCATGATAGTGGCTTTCATGTTGTTCGAGAACAGACACACAGTTTACCAGGGCCTTCATCGCAATCTATCCGACGACGAGTTGACCTTGTTCTCTAGCGTGATGGAATTCGTACTCTGGGAGATGTTGTAATTGCTGATCCCTCTCGTCAAGACCTTCTTCGTCGTTCTTCCACCACGCAAGGGGCCACTGCATCTCAAGCAGCCCAAGAAAAAGAAAGAGATTATAATGATCGTGCACTCGGTGAAGATTTCATCCCCTTTGCCTTGGAAACTTATGGTTGTCTCCACAAGAAATTTAATGATTTTTTATTTTTATGTGCGGAGCTTATGGTGAAACGCCAAGGACAAAGCATTACTTTACCTTCTGTCATTATTTCTTTCTACCGTCAGCGTATTTCTATAGCATTACAACGTTCACAGGCGATTTCAATTCTTCGACGAGCACAGTTTGCAGGAGCGGCTACTTCAAAGCTTCCTGCATTACCTATTATTGGATCTATTTTAGTTAGTGATTTACATCAGGCAGTTGATTTTGAGTAATTAGTTTAATATTTAATTTTTGACTTAAATCGGGCAGTTGGTTTTAAGTAATTAGTTTTCTATTCTAAGTTTTACTTAGCTTTTAGGTAGCTTATTTCATTTTTGCCGTTCTACGGTATTTAATTCTAAATACTTTAACCTTTTTGTTTGATCATGAGTTTTCCCATCATTTTTAATGACTTAAGTTCCTTATGGCCCTTATAGGTGAGGGTTGAGGACTTTGACATATGCATATGAACAATCACAACATTGTGTTTTGATTCTGAGCTACTATGTTTCACGAGAGAAAAGATGAAACTTGATAGGTTTCAAGTAAATCTCGCGCGCTTATGAGCAACCTTATATCATCTACTAAACCCTCTTGCTTTGAGGAGGCCAAGGATCAAGAGATATGACAAAAAGCAATGCAAGAGGAAATTAATTCCATCAAACACCATGATACTTGGGAGATAGTGGATCTTCCAGAAGACCCATTGACAACAAATGGGAATACATGACAAAGTACAATGTCGATGGAACCATTGCAAAACATAATGCAAGGCTATGCGTAAGTAAGGGCATTGGCTACGAAGAGACCTTCGCTCCTGTGGCCAAGTGAAACACACTTCACATGGTAATTGCTTTAGCGATGTTACTCGGATGGAATCTACATCAAATGGATAGAAAGTCTGCTTTTCTGAATGGTACAAGCATCATTAAAAATAAGGATTGCTGTATTTGGAAAAGCTTTGGTGTCATTCAAAATTTTAAAAAATAAAAGAAATAAAACTTACATTCTAGAAGAATTAACTAGTACATTTTGAATGTTTTTTTCACACTGTATTTTGGTAAAACCTTAAAAGCCACAATATCACACATGAATTTATTACTCCAAGAATTGGAGGAGTATAAATGTGTAACACATTATCATTATTTTTAGACACATACAACAACACATTACACTCTATAAAATATGCTTACTATTATTAAAAAATATTGATCATGTAATTATCATTAAATTAAATTATTAAATTTATTTTTAGTGAATCGTGGGCTATTTTTAAAAATAAAATAAAAAATCATTAAGTTTTTAGGGCACAGGGCCTTCCTTTGGGGCCTATACTTAAACTCAACTCACCTAAAGTGACACGTTTATCTTTTAGCTTTGTGCTGAGGTTGGAAACCTTAAAAAAAAGAGTGCAAATTTATTATATGTTGGTTTAGGGTTAGGGTTTTTGAGATTTGCAGTTGTTGATCAGTGATGCTGAGAGCTGCAGCGTTGCCTAAGGTGTAGCAGCATTGCGATCCGATCGCAATTTCTATCCCAAAAGAAATCAAACATGATGGACATGCCCCCGGCGCAGGAGCAGGAGGAGGAGGAGGAAGATCCGGAGCAAGCAGTGCAAATTTTTTCCAAAGCTTCATCGATTCCTAAGAAGAATAATAGGAAAAAACAGAACAATTCCTCAATTGTTGCTAAAACCTCTGCGCAAGCACAAGCTCAAGCTCATTTTTATGGAACAGCTGAACGTGCTAGCATGGGGTTTGAAGAACTAGGAGTTGCGGAATGGCTTGTTGGAGCTTGCAAGGAGCTGGGCATGCGCAAGCCAACACCAGTGCAGCAGGCTTGCGTGCCTCAGATCCTTAAGGGCAAGAACGTTCTGGGTATGGCTGAAACTGGTAGTGGCAAGACTGCAGCCTTTGCTTTGCCCATCCTGCACAAGCTTGCAGAGGTTCCTTATGGCATTTTTGCGCTGGTACTCACCCCTACCCGGGAGCTTGCCTTTCAAATTTGTGATCAATTCAAGGCTCTTGGATCTGGAATGCATTTGAGGTGCGCAGTGGTGGTGGGAGGCATGGACATGACGACCCAAGCCCAAGTCCTCATGCAGCGGCCACATGTAGTCGTGGCAACACCTGGGAGGATCAAGCAGCATTTATTACATGATCCCGACATTGCAGCAGCATTCTCGAAAACGAAGGCAATTACTTTGGCTGTTACTTTTAGTCCCTCTGTTTATAAGATCAGTTACTTCTTGTTGATTTGAAAACGTAATTCTGCTAGAAGTTCAGAATTACCTACTGGTTCATTCTGTGCATGGCTTCTGGGGGTTCATTGTAAGCATTAAATTATATATTTTCAATGTAGAAGCTGGAGGGATTTATGTGATGTAGTTAGAATGAAGATTTTTTTTTAATTGGAATCATTGGATTTACCATGTATTTCTGTAAGGAGGAAAAGTTTTTGAAGTTACAGTTTTTTACTGCAATATTTAGGTCTATATTTAGAGCTCAAATTTATATTCAAGTAGAATTTCGTGCATTTAATCTGTATATGCTCAAATGAGGAAGTGGAAACATACCTCCAAGCTCCAATTTTCGTAGTGCTAGTCTGAATTGCAGCTAAATTTTCTCTTCACCTGTCATTGTCATTATCTGGTAGTAGTGATTTTATTGCAGTTTCTGGTACTCGATGAGGCAGATCGGCTTTTGGACGTTGGCTTTGAGGATGAGCTGCGAGTGGTACTTAGTTCCATCTCTAGCAAGCGCCAGACATTGTTATTTTCAGCTACAATGACTGGGGATTTGAAGGCTTTACATGAACTGTTTGGAGGAGATGCTTTTTTCTATCAGGCTTATGAAGGATTTCAGACTGTGGAGTCCTTACAACAAAATTACGTTTTTGTTCCTGCTAATGTCAAGGTTGTCTACATGGCACACATAATGTCAACTCTTGAAGAACGCAACATACGATCAGCCATTATCTTTGCATCAAAATGCAGGTATTCAACAGCCTTGTTCTGCAATTAATGTATTGTTTGTATTTCCATAGTTTTTGGCAGTTTCTTGTTTGTCCGATTTCCTGCAGAGCATGACCTTATAATTTGGAGAGAGCACGTCTCTGTACGTGTCATATTTGAAAGATGATCTGAGGTTCTCATTACCGGCAACTCGCGAGCTCGTTTCTGTAACCAAGTCTTGGCCTTGTTCCTTCCAAAAGCAACTTGATAGGTGCAAATTGTTTCACATCAAATAAAAACAGGGCAATGAACAGTCCCAAACACCAGGTGCATTCACCTCAATGATAAACCCTGTTTGTCGTAAAATGTGACAAGAAGTCACCTAGCTAATGGATAAAGAAAGCTTATGACTCCCTTAACAAAAAATGCTTGGCTTGGGAAATCATCCATATGGTACGAAAGAGTAAAAGGTAGGTATAAGAGCACTTTGAAAATAGATGACAATATAAATAGTGGAAGCTATAGTATGTAAAAAGGTCCTCCAATATGCGGTGAGTAGGTTAGGACTTCCTTTCCTCTGCCTTAGCCTTCATAGGATAAATCCGTGTAAATCTTGAAAGGTCACCTTCCAATGGATTCGGTTCTTATTAGACCCCATACATCACTATGAACCAAATCAAATTTGCCATCAACTCTGATAGTTCATCAATTGGAAAAGCTTGCCTTTGAAATTTTCCAAGTATGCATCCTTCGCATACATCTCCTTCGGGATGCTCAATATTAGGAATGTCTTCAACCATATTGAATCTCTTCAACATCTTCAAGCTAGCAAAGTTGAGATGTCCAAACCCAGCATGCCATAATTCAGCCAACTCCAAAGAATGTGAACTTGATGCAACAAGACAAAAAGATGATGAAGCTCTTCGCTCATAGGTATCCATAAGGAACAATCCACCACGTAATGTTCCCGAAGCAATGATTATAAGAGATCTCTTTGGGTCTTTGATAAGACACTTGTCTTCTTTGAATTCCACAACCTCAGTGTCGTCTCTAGTTTAGCAAACACGACCGACCAAAAGTGACCGGTGAACTTCGGATCGCAATCGCTCACAATATCACTTGGTAATTTGTAAAGCCTAAACAGACGCTCTACAAATATTTGAGCTAAATCAGAAGCCTTCGCGGTGGGCTTTACCGGAATAAACATAGCCAATTTGGTAAGACGGTCGACCACAACCCAAATTGCATCATGTTGTTTATTCGTCCGCGGTAACCCAACCACGAAATCCATGGAAATACTATCTCATCTCTTATCAGCGATATCCAATGGATGCAACAAACCGCCAGCCTTATGGCCTTTCCTGAACAATAGTCCATTACGGATAGAGAAGTCATCAGTACCCTTTATATCCTTCCCCCCAGACTGATCACCATGATCATCAGTCCCACTTGATGAAACAACTAGAACCCTATTCCAGATTGGTCCAAAATGTGGGTCTTTCTCATAAAGACCTCTCAGGGAGAGATAAAAGTCTGTACTGATCTCAGTGAAGGAAAGTTCGTTCACTTCACCAATTCGACTAAGTGCATCAACCACCTGATTAGATGAGCCTTTGATATACCGCACTTCAAAGTCAAATTCTAGCATGAGTTCTGCCTATCTGGCCTTACGACCTCGCGAATCATTCTGATTACAGAAATACTTTAAAGGTTGTTGATCCGTATTAACCACGAATTTATTACCGTATAGGTAATGCCTCCAGGATTTCAAAGCATGGATCATCGCAAAAAGCTCTTTTCCTTGCGTAGTGTACTTGACCTAAGCATCAGTTAGTTTTTTACTTTCAAAGGCAACGGGCTGGCCCTCCTGTAAGAGAGCAGCTCCAATAGCTGTATCACTCACGTCAATGACAAACGGCAAATCTGGATCCACTATTCTCAAAACTGGAGATGAGGCAATCTGTAGCGCAGGCATCCCAAAGGGAGCCGGGAACCACGACTTAGCTTCCCAGCCTTCAACTCTTGCCATCCAAACCCACTTGACATACAAGCAGCCAACTCGCCAACAACGATCAGACTTAACCAACTTGAAGTTCCGAAAACCAACGTTGAGATCCAACCTGGCGCCATGCCAGATCGGGGGTCCCGATGTGGGTGACTTCCCTCCAAGCAAGCCGCCCGACATACATCAAACTTAACCAACTCGAAGCTTCGTTACAAACGAGTAACATCCATTCCAAGCAAGCGGTCTGACTTACATCAGACTTAACCAACTGAAAGCTTCGTCACGAGCGCTGGGAGCCAACCTGGCGCCACGCCAGACTGGACAGCCATAAACAGGTAACGTCCACCCAAGCAAGCCATCCAACTCAGCCGACAGGTTAGAGCCCGTTCCCCAAGAGCTTAACCCATTCACGTTCATGCAAGGAACACTCAGAACCACAAGCCGCGACAGATATGGAAACAACCAGTTCTTGGACCAAATGGTCCCGACAACATACCGCTGGCGCCACGGACCGAATGGTCCCGACGGCATACCGCTGGCGTCCCGGGATACGACCCTCAGCTATGTGCCAAGTTAAAAATTTTGAAAGCGGCCTTACAACTGGCGCTTTTACCGAACACTGAAACCCAGAAGGTAATCAGAGTCAGTTTGAGGAAAATCCCACTTTATTGATAAATCTGAGAAGGTTACATTTCAAGTGTGTGACCGACCCTAGTCTCTGGGGCGCTAGCATGCCAAGGCGAGAGCCATGACAACATTCCAGCAAGGGAGGCTGAGACTTGGTTGGAGCTCGCCCTGAGTCGCAACCCACACTCCCCTATAGTATTGGTGTGATTCGGCACCCCCCTCATACCAAGCACTCTACCCAAGTTGGTAAAGCACGTTTTTCTCTCTCTAGGATTTTCTCTTTCTAGAAAGTCATTTTCTCTCTCTAGATTTTATTGATCCCCAGGCTTCCTTTAATCATGCCTAGATCGTGTGAGGTGATTGCACATCGATATGAGCTCTCTGGACTCCGCTAGAACCGATCAAAGATTTTCAGCCATAGGAACTTGGCGCCGGCTGGATTCTGGTCACAGTGGCGCCGGGAGCGGCGCCGGCGCCGGGAGCAGCAGGGGCGCTGCTGGCGCCGGGGACATAGCTGGCGCCGATGGCGCCAGAAGTAAAGCTTGTAAAGGTAGCTTTACAACATCCACCCCACCTTTATAAAATCTGATGTCCTCATCAGATGTCAGATTAAAGTAAAGGTGTTTCCCAATTAAAATAACTATACATTTAAGCTACTTGGCACAGTACTCAATTTACTGGCCACTTTTTATTAACATTGAAGCTGGCACACCACAAGTCGGAGGCTCAGCTCTTTGTACGGAAAGATTACATAACTTGAAAATATATCTTTGTCTGGGAAAAGCGTAGATTTGATATCGCTTTCGTAAAACCCAAAAACCTTATTAACTGGTGACAGAGGCCTTTCTTTGAAATGTTCGCCCCTGTCGCTTCTGACTTTCGACTTTGGAACTCCTTTGAGCTCTTGATTTGTCCTTGATGCACTTTGTGTTGAGCTCCCTGAGCTCCGGATTTGTTCAGTTCCGCACAGGTATCAGGGCTCCCTGAGCCAAAGGATTTATCGTTTGATTGCCCACTTTATGGTCCACTCCGTGCCTTGTTGTTTCTGCACCTTGATTTCTCTCCTTGTCCCAGCCTGATCTTGATACTTTTCCATCTTGGCTCTTTAAGGTAGGCAAAGATTGAGTACTTCGCAATGCACCTCTCACTTAGCTTGAAGTAGCTCTTTGAATCAGCCCAAATGTAACCATTGACCTCGTGGAAAGCCAAAGGGTCGCACCAGTTTGATCCGCATCCGAACTATCTCTTCGCGTTTGTTTGAAGCACCATGTCCGTCGCGCAAAACTTGACTTTCACAATTCCATCATTGGTCAGTTGCCTCACAGTCAAAACAAGAAGTGTACATCGAGCTTGGCTTCAAGTAGCTCTCTTTGAATCAGACACATGCACCCAGAGTTTGCACTAGTCCGATCTCAACGCGAACTGTCCCTTAGCGTCCGTTCGAAATACCAAGTCTCTCATGCAAGACTCAACTTTCACAGTTCCTTCATTGATCGTAACACAAGCCAGCGTACTCATATGTTTCCTCATCATTGCTGGTCCAGAGAAAGCCTATAACAAACTTTCCTTTCCACAACAAAAACTTGTCAACTTATTAGGTCCAAAGTTCGCCAGTCTCCTCGTGTGAGTATGGCTAGGTCACCTTGAATTTGCCCCCATTTTGATCAACTTTCATTCAAAATTTGCCCCAAGAGAGAGGTGTGTGTGATAGTTCCCCTCCACTTATAAAATCAGCTGATCGGACTTAGAGTAGAGTTCTTCGGACAAAAAGCCTTTCCAACACTTTGCTTCCCATCTGCTAGGATTATGGCTCGATCCAACTTGTTGCCAATCTCTGAAGAGGATCCTAGTCTTTCCCCTTTGAGGAAAAACCCAACTGATACTGGATATCACCCATGCTCAGTGAGTTTCAGGTCCGAAGGTGGCCGTCCCAAAATGAAAACCAACTGCTCCATAGAAGATCTCCTCTGAAATTGCCCTTTCCAACTTTTGACTTCCTGCTTGCGTCTGGTGGGCGTTGTCGCAAATGAAACTAACCCAAGAAACAGGCTAGCCATCCATCCTTTGCAAACATTGAGTCGTTTCGTTGCCGTTCACGTGCGAGTACTTGAATTGCAAATCCACCCCACAGATTCTGTAGTCCTCTTTGTTTGATGGTATCAGCCTTCAAAAGAAAAGGTTCCTTCTCGAGCCATCAGCTCCTTGTATCACAAGCAATCATGCAAGCCAGGCAAAGCACGAGTACTAAGACTCACCACGAATACATACAAGAAAGACACTCAGGCAGGTTTACTAGCAAGTAACAAAGACAAGGTCCCCCTTTGAGATGGTCCTGCCAACGGACCTTTGCCTGGTCGCGCCCATACAAATCGATCACAGAATCAGCCCACATAGGACACCCCTCCAACTATCCGTGCTTTCACCATTAAGCAGCACATTGCCTCAGTCACACCCCACCACTTTTTGGTCGATAGCCCTTATAGCTAAACGATCGGCAGCTATCCCGCACCGGCAGCTAACCACCCGTGCTTTACACCCGAATTCGAGCAGCATCTCTGTATCAATGGTTAACCCGTACAGTTCGAATATGTCGCCCCGCACCCCACAAGGTACAGACCATGCTTTCACCTCCCTAGGCAGCACTTTGCCTCATCCGTCCTACGTGCAGACAGCGCCAGGCCCGAACCGCGAGAACTGACCGTGCTTACACCTCAAGGGCAGCACCTTGACTCATCAAGTCCCCTGTTCTGCCGACCACCCCGACCGTGGACGCACCCGTGCTTACACTGTGGGCAGCACCGTGCACAACAGTTGTCTTGATGAACCCCAAACCGTGGCCATTTCCGTGAGATCCGCATAGCTGACCGGCCAGTCCGCTCTGATACCACATGTAGCGCAGGCATCCCAAAGGGAGCCGGGAACCACGACTTAGCTTCCCAGCCTTCAACTCTTGCCATCCAAACCCACTTGACATACAAGCAGCCAACTCGCCAACAACGATCAGACTTAACCAACTTGAAGTTCCGAAAACCAACGTTGAGATCCAACCTGGCGCCATGCCAGATCGGGGGTCCCGATGTGGGTGACTTCCCTCCAAGCAAGCCGCCCGACATACATCAAACTTAACCAACTCGAAGCTTCGTTACAAACGAGTAACATCCATTCCAAGCAAGCGGTCTGACTTACATCAGACTTAACCAACTGAAAGCTTCGTCACGAGCGCTGGGAGCCAACCTGGCGCCACGCCAGACTGGACAGCCATAAACAGGTAACGTCCACCCAAGCAAGCCATCCAACTCAGCCGACAGGTTAGAGCCCGTTCCCCAAGAGCTTAACCCATTCACGTTCATGCAAGGAACACTCAGAACCACAAGCCGCGACAGATATGGAAACAACCAGTTCTTGGACCAAATGGTCCCGACAGCATACCGCTGGCGCCACGGACCGAATGGTCCCGACGGCATACCGCTGGCGTCCCGGGATACGACCCTCAGCTATGTGCCAAGTTAAAAATTTTGAAAGCGGCCTTACAACTGGCGCTTTTACCGAACACTGAAACCCAGAAGGTAATCAAAGTCAGTTTGAGGAAAATCCCACTTTATTGATAAATCTGAGAAGGTTACATTTCAAGTGTGTGACGTGCCCTAGTCTCTGGGGCGCTAGCATGCCAAGGCGAGAGCCATGACAACATTCCAACAAGGGAGGCTGAGACTTGGTTGGAGCTCGCCCTGAGTCGCAACCCGCACTCCCCTATAGTATTGGTGTGATTCGGCACCCCCCCTCATACCAAGCACTCTACCCAACCTGGTAAAGCACGTTTTTCTCTCTCTAGGATTTTCTCTTTCTAGAAAGTCATTTTCTCTCTCTAGATTTTATTGATCCTTAGGCTTCCTTTAATCATGCCTAGATCGTGTGAGGTGATTGCACATCGATCTGAGCTCTCTGGACTCCGCTAGAACCGATCAAAGATTTTCAGCCATAGGAACTTGGCGCCGGCTGGATTCTGGTCACAGTGGCGCCGGGAGCGGCGCCGGCGCCGTTGGCGCCGGGAGCAGCAGGGACGCTGCTGGCGCCGGGGTTGTAAAGGTAGCTTTACAACACAATTAGAAGCCCGAGTTTGCGAAAACTCTCCTCTAATTTCTCATTCCATCTGATGGGAGGACTTGGCCTACCTTTGCGGCTTTTCACTCCTTTCAACATATTGTTGAGAGGCGCAACAATCTTCGTGTACTCCTCTGTAAATCTACGGAAAAACACAGTGAAACCTAAGAACGACTTAAGCTCACGCACTGTTTTAGGGATTGGCCATTCCACTACCGTCTTTGCCTTTCCTTTGTCAATCTTGATCCCAAAGGAGGTAATCTTATGACCAAGGTAAAGAAGTTCCTTTTTAAAGAATTCGCACTTTGATTCTTTCGCATAAAGCTTCTCTTGCCTTAGGATACGTAAGACAGTACGGAGATGCTTAGCATGCTCTTTGAGTGTTCTGCTATAGATCAGAATACCGTCCAGAAACACTACTACGAACTTCCCCAAATATGGACGAAATAAATCGTTGTAAAGTAGCCGGAGCGTTCGTCTCATCGGCGATAGAAGTACATCGGTCTCTCCAAAAATAGAGACAATCTGATCAAACTTATCTTTAAATACCATAGAATGATTTTAAATCTATCTCTAAAGAGTCTGATTTGCCAAAAAACCATTCATAGCCCAAAATCACATCAGTCCGGTCCAGATTCATGACATGGAAATCCAACGGCTCAACATAGTCCTGCATCCGAAGCTCTAAATTGGAGACCTTGATATCCCAAATCTCAGTGTGCAACCCTGAGGCAAGACGGACCAGGTAACGGTGATCACTGGCCATGGTGGGCACTCAGAGCTCCTGCACAAGTCGAGCATTCAAAAAATTGTGAGTACTACCTGAATCGAATAGCACATTCACGTCTTTCCCTAAAATATTGCCTCTCACACGAAACAATTCATCAGGCTTGAAAGAGAGTGTACTAAAGTTACAAGTACAGTCACAATTATTCAACAAATTGACTTCCAATTGACCTGTCGGTAAATCCACAGTCATGAAACTTGACGACTTTGCTTTCCATTCGGGGCACTGTTTGGCATGGTGCCCGGGTTTATTGCAAAAGAAACATAGATTCTGTTTAAGCGCCGCCAACCGTGCTTTGTCTTTAACCACCAATTTTTTCTTATTCTTCTTCTTCTTGGGTGTTGGTATGCTTCTGCCTCCAGCTCGTCAAAAAATTGTTTCTTACGCTTGTAAGATTTTTCTTGTTTGGGTTTCGGGGCCGTTTGGCCGTGCACGCTTTTTTGTGATGCAACAACTGTACTATCATAGGCTTTCGCCACACAGATAGCATCCTCTAGTGAGTTAAGGATATCTCGTTTGCATTCATTTTGATAGTCAGCTGGCTGTCCGGCAACAAATTGCCATTGTGCTAACTTACGGTCAAACAACGGCACCTTGGCCAAAGAGTCCAAGTACTCTTGGACATAACCGTCCAGTTCTCAGCTGCCCATTTTGCAGTTGATAAACCGAATATACAGCTTGGAATCATCCATCGTGACAAAAGCTTTCCGGAATTCCGTTAGGAATCCAGCCCAACTCACCAGTTTCGTGGAAAGTTCCCTCCACCAAGAAGAGGCTTTGTTTTCGAGAAACAATAGAACCGATGATATTCGTTTATCCTCTGGGACGTTGTTCAAGCTAAAATAGCTTGTCCAACGGTCTATCCAGTCTTCAACAACTTCCGGGCGTTTAAATTTTTTATCGCAGGAAAATATTTCCGGTTGGTAGCCCAAGTTGTTAGAATTAATAGCTTGCAGTTGCTTAAATAGATTTTGCATTTGTTTATCCCGTTGTTTATTGCTCTGATGAAGTTCTAAAACTGGCTTGCCTAAAGTTTGCAACAGTTTTTTTGAGTCTAGGGTGTCATCACTGCCGGGTGAAGCCGGCTGAATTCTTGTATTTCCCCCATCATTTCTTGGTGATGCCAGGTGAATCTCGGTAGCACCCCCCTCCAAAATTTCATCAGTATCCATTTGCTTGCCAACTGAAAATTAAAAAATTTTCGTTCAGTTAACACTTTCATTACAGTATAATAGTTGCTAAACCAAGCAATGTCTACAAAAAACCAATCTACAAACCATATGTGCTTTCATTCACAAATTATACCAATGAATCGGCAAATGGGTGCTAAGCAAAAAAACCGGAATTAAAACGTCAATGCACCGAAAACCCATTGAGAACTATTAGCTCATATAACAACTTTACTCAAGCTATTACATTTTACTGCAAGCATATTATCACAGTTTCATAAGACTTGGAAATACTGACAGGGAAAAATTATGGAACAACCCCATAATTAAAAAGCTAAGCATACCACCCCGCCCCCTCCCCCCCCCCCCCCAGCCAACAACTCGCACATTGCATGACAAGACTCAAGTTTACAAAAAATAAACTTGATGTTCCCATGCCACGACCCCCACCGCCCCCGCTTTCCCTCTCTTTTTCCCTTCTCTCACCTCGGGCTCCTTCACGAGTCTCCCTCACGCTCATTACAGAACACCGGGAGGCATCCAGGAGAGAGAGAGAGCGAGAGAGAGAGAGAGAGAGAGAGAGAGAGAGAGAGAGAGAGAGAGAAAGGGGGATGGATGTGCGCTCATCCCCCGTGTTTACTCCTCCAGATCATGCAAGTTTGAAGGCAGGCAGCGGTTTCCTAGCTTCATCTTTTTTTGAGTTTCCTCTCAGTTTTTCAAGTTTTATGCTACAGGAAGCAATGAGCCCAATGCATCTGCTGTTTTTTGCAGATTAACACTGCTCTACCAGCGTTTTACAGTTTACTTTGCCTTAAAATAGTTAGTTTCCAGATTTGCAGGGTTTTGCCATCACTGTGCTTGAAAATAGTTGTTATGCTGCCACTTACCACACAATCGATTGCAAATCGAAAAATATTTCCAACGGGAAGAATATACAACAATTCCACCGTTTGTTGCTTACTCCGCTGGATTCTCGAGAACTGTGACACCTCACTGGACACCTCTGCAGCCTATTTGGGCCACGTCATCCAGTTCCCTATTGACTCACTGATAGACCCATACCAACTCCACCACCATGCAACCATTTATTATGACCATGTACACATAAGGTCCCCAATTCCCTTATAATCACAATTAACTTACGGGTTGTTGGTCTACCGGTCCCTAGCGTGGACACGCTACCCGAGACCGGTCACGGGCATGACAACATCTCTAGGCTAGGAGATGTGTGCTAGGTAGAGCCTAGAGTGATCACCAATGGTATGGGACATTGGCTATTGTTGGAGGCTCGTTTAGGTGTGATGGTGTCAATTAACTCCGGTGCATGGGGGTGAGTTGGTAATGACTCAATGGATGGGCGATAATAGTGCGTTCGTGACGTTTGTTGGGTGTGCAAGAACCTTATAGCTATCGGATGATCTAGGGACTTGTTGAAAATAGATTCTATTATTGGCTTGATAATGCCCTTTTTTCCTATCAATACAAAATGGTTATTAGAAAATTGCAGCACCCGGCTATCAATAATTTAATACCTAGACTTGTGACCAGCAGTCAAGAACCTAGGCATTCCATACCCACACAACACTGGTATGCTCCCTTTTCCTTCAACTCCGTGTGCTGCTGTCACCCAAGCACACTTGTTGCTCATCATTCTGTACTCCAAGTTTTCTATACCAGCTTCTATGAGTAGTCATATGGTTAGATGCTCTCGAATCGGTGTATCAGCCACTAGTAGGTGAATGTGCTGCTAAGACAAAAAAGAATAACTCATGTGGTCAAAATTCTTGGTGTCTTGATTCTCTGTTATATTTGAGTAAACTATTTCTTGTGGCATTCAATAGCAAAGTGTTCATATTTTCTCCAACCCATTTTGATGAGAGGGTCTTTGCCTTGCCGCTACCATGGTAACACAGTATTGATATGCATATGGTAAATCTTCAAGAATAATGGCACCAAATATGAATCCTTGCAGAAGATCTTTGTTGAAGATTTAGTAACTGTACATGGCTAGCAAGCCACTCGCTCATAATCTTATAGGATATGCCAATTAGGGAGTTATTTGAATTGCACTTGGGTTTTTTGTGTTTTGAAGCTTGGAAAAAAAGCATCCTCGTTGTACAAGTTTATATTTAACGAGACCAAGTTCAAACCAGCGTCTGACATTGGAACTTTTTATTTTCTCTTGGGCAAGAATTGTAGTCACATTTTAGATGCTTTGTGTAGTTGCGAGGACAGTTTCAGTGATAATTTCATCAAATCTGACCTACAGTCTATTTGAAAATGAAGTATTTTGTATACGAAAGTGTCTTACATTCTTTGACAGTTGTGCTAGTTTTTTTAAATCTGTCATGTTTTCTTATCTGTAGAACATGCCATTTATTGAGCTTGGTTATGGAGGAGCTGGGGGTGGAAACTGTTTCTTTGCATTCTATGAAGTCACAACCTCAAAGGTTGGCATCATTGAATCGATTCAAGTCAGGACAAGTGGCCATTCTCATTGCAACTGATGTAGCAAGCCGAGGACTTGATATTCCAACAGTGGATCTTGTCCTTAATTATGATGTCCCAAGGTAGTTGTCCAGATTTTTACTATGTTGGATGAGTTATTTGGAATCACACCAGCATTCTTGTTGACTTAATTTTGGTCTGTTGATCAGATTTACTCGTGATTATGTGCATCGCGTTGGGCGGACAGCACGTGCTGGACGAGGTGGCACTGCAATATCATTAGTGACACAAGTAAGGCATAGTTAATCATTGCAAGCGTTCTTATTTTACTCAAATGTCATTTCTTAAAATGCATAGGACTGCAAGAGTATGATAAGAAAGATAAATGTCTCTAAGTATTCAATAGTTGAAGTTTTAGCAAAACATTTGTGTAGAAAATATGTCATGCTGATATACACGTTATCCAGGAGAGGCAGTATCTCTCAACATGAAAACTCTTTACTTCTCTGAGAATGTGTACAAGTACTTGGCCTGAGTTGACATTTTTCAATGTTAGTTGCTTTCATTAGCCTGTTATTTATGATGCATAGAACCCACGGTTCCCAGAACCGTGGGTCCTGGCCCCTGGGAAGTTGGAACCGTGGGGTGAACCGTACCACGGTTCATGAACCATGGTATGTACTACGGTTGCAGTATTAATCAATTAATTAATTAATCAATCAATCAACTAATTATTTAATTACCAAAACCCCTCCCAAGACATTTTTAGATTAATTAAATGTGTTGTAGTCCTAGAATAAGAAAATAAAAACAATAGTGTTCTAGTCCTAGAATAAGAAAATTAAAGGCCATTAGACCCATTAGTTGAAATTAAAACAGCCATGAGGTTGCTACCACTGAATAATGTTCTGTTGATACAGCAAAGCATTAAAAAGCCTCTCATTCAACTGAAAGATAATACTGTTCCATTCTGCAAGGGAGCAAAAAATGAGGCTCATTGGTTAACTGTCAAAACCAGAGAGGAACCAATAACAAATCAGAATATCCAGCGAAGAACTCAATGACCGGTTCGCATTAAAGAAGGAATCATTTGACAAATAGCAAAAGAAGGGTATCTAAAAAGATAATTAATTAATTAATTCGGACGGTTCATCACGGTTCACCTCTAATTTTTTTGTGAACCGTACGGTTCTGAGAACCGTGGTGAACCGTCCACGGTTCTCAGATTCTATGGTATCATGTTTATTTCATTGGTTTAAAGAACCTTCTGACATACCTTTGCCTGAATTATGTCGGTATGCTAGCCATGTTTAATTTTAAATATATGACTTCAACTCAAACGAGCAAAATGAATCTTTTATCACAACAAAATGGAATGCTATTTTGTTTGAAGCTTGCTATTGTTTATAAAAACCTGTCAAAGCGAAAGTGCAAGAATAAGTCAAGTTCGAAAACTTTGATCAATTAAGATGGAGGATGTGTCATGAGGAAAGCAAAACTTTTCTGCAAGATTTTTATGCTTTGGTAAGAAGACTAGTCCTGGGTATGTAAAATTGTGTGTTTGATATGGAATTGCAGTTGTTACATGAATTTTTATTTTCTTTTGATGTAGTTTAGTAAAGTTTCAAATACATAAGGCATTGTAGAATCATGACGGTGAGCCATTGGACCTCCTTTGGATGGATGCAGTTTGATATAGTTGCAATTTTAAAGCAAACTTTTGTGTTTTAAATCGCTAAGATGGGTAATAGAATGCAAATTCTTCCCGTTTGAGTTCTCCGGAATTTGTTTGGTAGGCACATTTTCTTCAATATGATACTGAGCAGTTCGGAAGGAGTGTTTCGTACACTTTCCGGAACACGCTGCAACTGTGATTGCAAAATATGTCACTGATTTGTGGTTATACTAGTCTGCTATCAAACTCTGCCATTACATAGGTTCCTCAATTCCTCCCAGCGGAAATTCTCACCATTTCTTTGTTGAGAGATAAGTTACCACTAGAAGTGCATTTGAACGAACAGGTATCTCTTGTGATACATTTTGGTCCTAGTGGTAGCTCTATTTTTAATAAGCAGAATTCAAGTTTCAGTCTGTTTATGAGTATGAATCCAAGTGGGATATTTTAATCTGTGCTGGGTTCTTCTTGTGGTAACAATAAATCAGCAGGCAGGTTGTAGCTTATGATGCACACTGTACCTTAATTGAATTGAAAGGCTCAGTATCAATTGAATGCTGTGAACAGTTTGACATCTATCATGTAATCCATGAGAATTTGTGAGAGATTTTCTGCAATCAATGTCATTATGTGATTTGAGATATTATACTGGTATATAAGTAGCTCAGTGAGAATGCAAACCAACATGCCACCAACTTTTCCTATGCTTTCACCACTTGAGGATAATGTGAGCAAGAGACCATTCTCAAAGAAAACTAAATGGACATCCCTTGTTAAGGAAGATGTTACTGTTGGTTCTTCTTTCCAAATTTGATTAGGTCTTCAACTTTTGTGTCTGCACAGTACGACGTGGAGCTTGTGCATGACATTGAGAATTTCCTTGGAAGGCAGCTTGAGGAATTTGAGCTTGACGAGGATACGGTACTCAAGGATATTACCAAGGTCGGATAACAAACTTTGGGGTAAATCATGTGCATTGTAACAGGCTATGCTTCTAGCCAATTTCTTGCGTTTCTGATTATTCATTCTAGTGACCATATTCGTATTCTGCAGGTCTTTAAGGCCAAGCGTAAAGCTATCATGAGCATGGAAGATAGTGGCTTTGAGGAGCTGGTGAAGGCTCGAAAAAAACAAAATAAGCGGACCCACCACTTAAATGTGCAGAATGCATCAAATAAAACTAAAAAGACTAAAATAGCCTCTTAGCTAGGTTTGATCAGCATGACTGCTGTCTCATCCTTGTAGACTAGAATGTTTTTTTGTGGTTAAATTGTTGCCTGGAAGCAGTTGTAGAGACATTTAGCTCTCTGAGAATCAGGTATTGCAGTATTGAAATGATCAAGAATTTGATTATTCTAGCTGACCAAAATGTGATGCCAGGCATCGGTAGAAGACCATTGAGTCTGTCATGCTAGATTAAACCTCTGTTGTTTTAGCTAGATATATCCCAGGATGCACTGCAGCTAGGGAGTCCTGTACATATTATTTATTGGGCTCAGAGCCCATACTTCGTGAGTGATATGCTGGGAACCAGTTCCTCCCTGCAGATTTTAACTTGACGGTTGCTTAAAGCTGAGATTGGTTCAGGCATTATCTGATCCATTATTTGACTTGTTTGATAAGTTAAATGAGCATTTTAGGACCTCATGGTCTATTTTTAAAATTGAAGGAACGGTTTTCTGAATATCAAATGTGTAAATACAACGAAAGAAATCAATACATCTGTAAATGCAACTTAATGCCTATTGTACAGTTTCTGGAAGCTGTCAAAAGTTTTGTGGATTAAAGTGCAGTGCTTATTTTCTGCTCATGTTTGCTTATCTCAAGTGGTCTGTGATGGTTTTATACTAATGGGATTATCAGTAGCTTGTCTAATATGCTGCAAGTTGTTATCTATATACTCATCCATGTCCACAATGCCAGTTGAACTAGACTAGAAGCTGTCAGCTGTGTATTGAATACAAAGGACACTCTCAATATGAAAATGTAAATTCAATATAACGCTGAGGTTTCTAAGAAAATTACGAGCTGTATATCATCCTTAAAACCAATCTTTGTTGATGGTTTCATTAGCCATTCTCTGAAAATTATGCTCGGGACAGTTATACGTCCGACAATATGTTATGTATGTGGGCTCTTGGGTCAATTCATGATCACTTTTGATGCCGGGATTGGTTACTCAAAGTTTACTCAGGATGTTAATTCTTCATGTTTTCCGATTTTACTTGTGGGGCAGTCTTGATTTTAGAAAAGTTTTTAAGAACCTGATACTAAATCTTGATCATCCCATGAAAACTTACATTGGTCAAGAGCATTATGGCTTTTAAACACCTTTTGACTAGACATTGAACATATTTACAGTGGCCTTTAATAATCACAATAAAACTAAAGGGCCTGCACCAATCCATAAAAGAGTCGAAATATGGGTTCTTGACACTCGGTAGTTATTTGGGGCGCATTGAACAAATTCAAGGCCAGTATTTTCAAGTCTCACCACTGATTGTGAATGAGATTTTTTGTTTCTTTTTGTCCTCCTATATGTTGCTAAGGATTCAATTTTTAGGTCAATTTGGGGAAAATAAGCAGGGCTTTCGTAATAAACTGCTCATATATCAGTTTTTCACACAAGATGCGTTTGTTGATTATCATCTTGTCTGAGAAGGGAGAGATCTCCCTGTATACCTTGATCCTTCAGATGCCCTGGGGTTGTTTGTGACTGGATTGATATGATAAAAGTACTAAATTGATTGGGTATATGGTTGATGCTACGGAGAAAAGGGCCTGATCGAATTTCCATATTCAATCAATAGAGTTGGACCAGTTTTCTGTTGACTCATAAGGGCTTGATATTTTTTGTCCAATACATTGTTAATCTCACCTAATCAACTTGCTATTCTTGCCTATGTGGTAGTGAAACTATGAATTAGTCCTTGCGCTCAAAAGAGTTGTGAACATGTTGTAAGGGTTAAATGTACAGTTGACCTACCTAGGGCCTACTGTCTACATCTATTCGAGTAAGTACCTATATACATGAACACATACAACTATTAGTGCTTGTAAAACTTGTGTAAGTTTCGTTCTTTTCTAGTATTTGCAAATCTGTATTTGAAGTTGTCCAAAGCTTCAATTTGAACTACTATCTACATCTTACAAGGCTCTTTCTTCTATTTGTGTATTTTATATTGTGCATTGAAGCCATTATATGTCACATCAATGGTTGATCCTACTCATGTGCACCAAAATTTAGTCAAAATGTTTGGAGTATTGTTTGAAAGCAGACTGGTATGCCACCACTCATAATGCAGGTCGTTATTCATTTTGATATATTTTATGATAAAACGTGCAACACTTCTTGTCTATTGAATTTATTTGAGATTTGTACACCTTTGTTCTTCATAATGCCAAAAATTAGCCATAGAAAGTTTGAGATAAAAACCAATGGCTTTTGGGAATATTCCAGGGCTATAATTGCTACAAAGCTTCAAATTGAGAATCTAGTAGCAAGTGCATGTTCTTATATCTTGAGCATGAACTACAAAGATTGTAAGAAAAATCTCTTCTAAATGAAATGACATGATTTTGAAAAATCGGTTCGCACCCTTGCTAAATAAGGTAGTACTTCGTAGGAAAACACAATCGTTTTTAAATAGGTCAAATAGACAATGTTGTAGACATTGCATATTTGCCCATGTCTTGAAAGATCAAGATTTCCAAGTGAATGTGAGATGAACATCCTCCTTGTTGGTGGGATGTTGGAGCATCTCAAAGACACAATGGCTGTGTACATTAATAGAATGATGAAAGACATTATTTTCAAGGATAATGTGATTAATGTGTCCTTGGATAGGTATGCACAAAACTTTCATCATGTGCTCTACGAATAAGAATTGGTGGAGAAATCTAGAATATTCCCATCTCGGGAGGTTGTACATCTGCGTGCCAAATCAATATTGCTTGTTGTCCGTACATATAGAACCAACGTGCGAGCAGCCAAGTCAAGGACTAGGAGTCATGCTTGTGCGCGCTGAACCGATATCCGGACGTGAAATTCGGACATAACCTGAAGGTAAAGTTTTTTTGATGGTCATGTTTGTGCTTATGTAGAGTGGGGCTTTGGAAATGATTGCCCTCGTGAGTTTTCGCAAATGTATCGTATCTCTAGGTATGGAATTCGGCGACCATTAAGCCTAATGATGAATCTAAAAGCTTTTATGATAGACCATTCATTACTTTTTGGCGCAGGTACCGTGTTGTAATATTATTATTGGTGGACATTTACAACCCCAGATTGTATGACAAATGTATGGCTGTTATTACAAGCATGCTTAACTAATTAATGCCTGAAGTTAGAGCTAGTTTTAACCACAGTAGTTAGAATGCGGGCATTACCGGAAACTCAAAAAATGGTAACCAAACGGTACCGGTTTGCATTCTCTCTCTACATAACCTCTCTCTAAAGTCAAACTTCTTAAAAGGCCCATTTTGAGCCCATATTTCTCCTAATGTAATGTGGATAATGATCTCTTTCTGAGTTATTCTTATGGCATACATAAACATGCTATCTTTATGATTGTTTCTTTATGCTTATAATGGTTATTTGAAGCAAGTTATAAGTTACAAGTATAAGGATAAGAAACAATGTTGCTATCCTTATTTCTTCACTCAGTAAACACAAGCTTGCTTCTCACATTGGCACTCTTTATGCTCTATTTCACTACATGGAATTAAATGGCATATAATACTTTGTCTTATATAAGATATGGGAAAACTTATGTATGATTAGCGTACGACTTGTTTTTAAGTTCATAGACTTATATTGCTTCTAACATCACCTTGTTTTGAAACTATTATAGTCATTAATCGGATCTTCTCTCTCCTGAGTGGAATATGGACAAGTCACAAGATATCTCGTCACCACACATCCAGGTATAGTGCTATAACTTACACCATTGTATGGTTCTTGGAAGGACACTACCGGTTAGTTGCTCGTTGGCGGCCTGACGCTCACCTCAGTCGCTGTGTTCTGCTTGTTGGCAGACTTTCATGCACAGCTCTACTGTCTTCTATTCTTTTCGTTCTCTCTATAGTTCTCACTCGTCCTACTTTCGTGTTAATCAAAAATGCGTCTTTATCTCCACTATGTGGAGTTTACAAGATAGTTTATCAGAGAATTACAAGACAAGTTAATGCTAATCAATAGTTAGTTATTCTCTGTTATCGTTGTCTCTTTCAGCTGAGCGTGAAGTACAATACACCACGCTTGTCGAGCTGCCAGTTGGCAGCGCGAATGTTTTCCTTCGTTTTGTGTCTTTTCGTCATCTGGTCGTTGGGCCGAATCTCGAATACTTTTCTTGTGACCTTCGGGGTATGTTTCCCCTTCGCTTCGTTTCGCTTCGTCACCTTTGCGACAAAGTTGCATAATACAGTATTATAAATAAGCAAAAAAATTGTTGATGTTTCACGTGCTTGAGGGATTCATATAAGCACATGGTACTAAACAAACAAGTTGTATCATCTTATATCAATTATTGGCATATTAGACTTGGTTATGATAATAAAAAGTCATATAATAAAAAATTAGGTTGAAAACAAGTGAAATTAACTATCTATCAATAACATACTATTAGCACAACACAATACATTCAAGTACACCTGTCAGTAACTTTCCATCACAACACACATTAACTTTAGCTATATAACAACATTTCAAAAATCAGCTTTCTAAAACACATTCTAACAATATTTCACATGATTTGAGCAAAAAATAGTATTTCCAAAATCCACAATTGTTTTAAAAAAAGCTTATACTGTCCAAAATTTCGTACCAAAATTTATAAGTTTTCTATTTTTACATGGCAACCTATATTCTTTTGGAACTAAAAGAAGGCATCCTGGTGCACTGTGAAAGAAAATCCTTCAATTATTTCAAACTCACAGTCACTAAGTTCTACATATCCAAAATCATTTGGCTTGTGCATTGCACACTTCATTACCATATCACTGTCTGTTTTGTCAGACATGACATGGTCGCCTTCCTTATCTTGAATTTCTCTATTCATTGTACATGCAAGCAAGGTATCAAACTTTGGGCGCACACACTGCTTGAAATATTTGAAATCTACATTCATTACATCATCCAATGTTACCACCGTTAGTACACTCATAGTAGTCCAAGCAACCATGGCTCTAGTAATGTTTATTCCTTTCCTTGGTATGGAGTCAACCACATTGCTTCTGGATAATATTTTCCAGTCCTTAACATTGCCAACAACACTTGTGGGAGTGCATTATCCAGCGTCAAATTTATGTGGAAGAGAGAAAAGATGTACGCTTTCTCAAACAAGTTAGTTGGAGGTAATATGACTTGACTTTAGCTATGATGCTCCGGATTTGATGTCCTCATCCATTCCCTTATTTATATCATCCTAACCAATATCATGGATCGCACATTGAAAGTGCTCTTTACCTAGATCCTTCATACAGTAACCTATCATACCATGCTAGATATGTATACCTTTTTGATGGAGAAACCTACATATACTCAGTTACCAGCTTGACTATCCTTTGACCATCCTAGGTACTACTTGATTTACTTTCAAGATGCTAGATGCAAAACATTTGCAAATCATCTGAAAATGCAAAATGCATGAAGCTTCCACCTTGCTTTAAAGAACATATCCTTGCTATGCACTCAACCTTAAAAAATTTGTCAATCACACCTAGCTATTTCAAATCAACAATAGTTCTTGCTTCTCCAATTGTGATACTCAACTCAAGCACTTTCTTTGGCTTTTCATACTTCTTCACTAATGCAAAAGGTGCATGTCTTGTGTTTTTGGAGCAATTGTCTTGCTGATTGGAATGGCATTCCATCACCAATGCAAACATTTGACCTTGTTTTCCCATCCCAACAACCTACAAATAATTAGCAATACTCAACTACACCTATAGACAAACATCAGTGATGTGAAACGAGGTAGCAATCTACAAGAAAAACAACAAATACCTTTAGACAGCTCTGACAGAGTAGAGGAAGATTAGCAGATAGCAATGTCATAGGAATAGTAGCAAAGATCTGTAGGCGGTAATGCTAGAGGAAGAGGAAGATTAGCAAATACCAACTTTCGAGTAAGAGCAAAAAAGACCTGTAGGTAGCAATTTTGGAGGAAGAGCAGAAGACGACTAGCACTTACCAATGTTAGAGGATGACCAACAAAAGACTTGCAAACCAACAATGGCAATGAAGACGTATAGGCAACAATAATAAAATAGAAAAGATTTGCAAGCAAGAATAGATGGCATGAAACCTGCAAGCAATATGACTCCAATGGCAGTGATTCCAAGCAACAAACGCCACTGATTCCAAACAACGATGGCAGTGATTGCAAGGGATGGCAGTGATGACTTTAATAAGACGTTCTAGCTCCATCTAATCTTCTCTAGTACGCTCGTTGAGAAGTGATCCAAGTTTAAGGCACACGTGGCCCAATAAAAATCCAAGAATTTCCTTTTATCCACAACTCCCTATATTCTCCTCTCTTGGTGTATATCTATACATAGCAGTTGTGAGGAGTGATATTGGACACATGGCATCACCAGGTTGGTTAAGAACAAGCAAATTCTGAGCCATAGCAGGGCTTCTTAAACGTTTATAATCTCCATCGTAGATTTGCAACTGCTATGTATGTGGTATTCGACATCCAACGGTGGGCTACTTCCTGTAGCCACCCTTGTCGCTCTAGCGGCTCTAGCGTGCTACAACATGTATTCCCCCTCTAGATGGCAGGTATTTCCCCTCTAGGTGCTACATCAGGTTATTCCCCCTCTAGATGGCAGGTATTTCCCCTCTAGATGGCGGATACCATATCATTTGTGTAACCAACTCTCAAAGAGAAGCGGTTGGTGGGGTTGAACAAGCACTACACCCATATACTGTGGCTTCATCACACAAACCAACCTCTCTCTCTCTCTCTCTCTCTCTCTCTCTCTCTCTCTCTCTCTCTCTCTCTCTGCTTTCATGTCGCTGTGAACAAGGAAGATAGAGCAAAAACACTTATCCTTTGCCGGTTGTTAGCAGCTATGAAGATGCAGAGAATTGGAGGTTGTACCCATCTTTCCCATATGGGAAAAATCGTATGAAGGTGCAGAGAATTTGAGGTTGTATCCATCTTTCCCACATGGGAAAAATCGTTTGTTGGTGAGACAAGCATAGGAGGCTTTGGGGTTATCCTTTCCCCCTCTTTTCAAGCATGTCAGAGCCATCATCAACAGGGGTTTTGCAGGATGATGAGTTCAGCAGCAACAACAGCAGCAACGGCCCTGAAGATTATGGTGAGGGCAGCGGAGTAGAAGCGCCCATACTCCACCGCAGATCAACCACACCGGATTCTGGAATGGATGAATCCCAACCTGCCGAATTATATTCAAGGAAGAGCATCCTTTCATTAGGAGGATTGCCTGATGCATTGGTGGATTCCCTCAAAAGCAGAAGCATAAAAGAAGACAACCCAAGAAGCAGCCAGATCTACTCAAATTCTAGTCAAAGCCCAATGGTGGGATTTTTTTCTGATCTAGGAGGCAAGCCTTCCGAAGCTGCGGAAAGCAGCCAGCGTCTAGTGCCCCCTCGCTTATCAGCAGATTTTGTCCTTAATCGCATAAAGATCAAACCTTTTGAGGCATTCGGAAGTATATCAAATCCTTCCTTTTCTGTGAAGTCTCCTCGATCTGCAGGAGCGGTGTCCCTCAAAGAAAGTATCACCAGTATGGCAGAATCGAGCTCTTCAATGCCTTTATTAGAGTTTCAAGATGATCCTGACCCTGATCTTCCCCCCGTTACAAGCAAATCAGCCATTATGGGTTCTCCTTCTGCACAGCCGACATCTTCCAGTGGGATGGCTTCATCAAAACAGGCAACCCATACTTCTCCTAAATCTTGGAAAAGCCTCAAACGTGTCCATTCGGATCTGGTTGAACGATCTTTGAGTGGGCTGGCCTTTAGAAGATTTCGCAACTCTATAGGGGGTGATCTATCCAGCAATTTTAGACCCAGTACAGCTCCAGGCTCCCTTGCTAGTGGTGGACGCCCAAGTGAGTTGCTTGAAAACTCGACTGGCTTTAATGAGTCCATTTCATCAAGGATCGGTTCATCTGGAGTTGCTGGTAAGGCACCATTTCGGGCAAGAATATCATCCACGACTGCAGGAGAAACACGGCCATCAAAACTCGATGCACAGAGATCTGTACTTGCAAACCCAAACATGCACAGAGGTTCATCCAGTAGAGTATCACGGCAGATGGAACATAAGGTCAGAGCTTGTTGATGAACTTTGCACATATAAATGCATTTGAATCTTTCTCTCAATCTACAAATTGGGTCATGGAATTGACAAGTTCTAGATTCAAATTATATAATGATTAATGTGTAGTGACACGCCTTTGCATTGAGTTTCAAACTTGCAAATTTGTTTGCTTTATATGAGTTTTCCAAACTTGCTGCAAACTTTCACCTTTTTCATATAATTTTCTCTAACATTTTGCATATCATCTTGTATATTTGTACCACTCTCTTCTTAAGACTTTGCAATGTGATGCTCAAACTTTTCAAATCATAATGCATATTTCAAAACCATTTTGACCACAAACTGCACTATAACGTCCATCTTAAGCTAGGGTAGGGTTTTATTCATGCAAAAGTTCTCAAACATTTTGCCCTTCATGCAAACTTGAAAACATCACAGCCTTTTTGGAATAAAAGAGGGCCCTTTTTTTTTTGCACTTCTAGGGGTTTAATCCATTCAGAATAACTTACCATTCTTGCCTATGTGGCACTTGAGTCATGGGTTAACTATCGGTCAAAGCCTAGTTTATATAGGATTTGCAACTATATAGAATAATATCTAGATGGCCCCATACATGTGCGAATAACACATGCCCCCCTCGGTTAGAGTTGTAAATACAATTTGGTAATGCTAGTGTGAAAGCTACCAAAACTAGACTAGCTAGATTTTGGTTACATGACTTGGTTGGTCACTTAGCTACCACTTGCATTTTATTTTAATCATTAGTACATTAATCATATCATCTGTATCAGCCCATAACTTGTGGCTATACCGTGTGAAGTCATTGCATAAATCTTGGAGATGGAGTAATTCATGGTTTTTGACAAAGAGGCAGAGGAGGTGATGCCATGGATTAAGGCCAATTATTTGAGTCTTGATTAGGGTTCGGTCAGCCGCTATAATCCCTAATAATAGGTCAAAACTGAGAGACCTATAAAGGAGCTTGAAGTAACACATTTTTAGCTCAAAAATCAGTCCATTTACGTTTGATAAGTTGCTTCATACGTTAGTTTTTGGGGTAGTGCCATGCTTGTTTGGAAATTGGCTTGAATTGTGTGAAATTGGTAGGTAGATGTATTTGATTCATGAAGATTAATCTGATCCAGATCTAATGGAGGAATGAGAGCACCTTTGTGAGTGTATAAAGAGTGATTAAGTTTGAACTTGGTTGTTTCAAATCTTGGTTTTGTACCTAGATCTTGTTTTATCAAGTTTTCATCAACTTTTAGTTTCCAAGCACATTGTTTTTTGGTGGATGTTTTCAAAGGGTCAAGATCTACATATATTTTGCTAAATTGACATAGAACTTTCAATTTAGGTTCCAAATAGTTGGAATACCAAGTCTGATCATCCATCCGTCTCTCTTTTTTGTGTTTCCATCAAAATGACTTCCATTAGTAGGTTTTTGTTGAATTCTAGTGAGAAGCCTAACTTATCCAACTATGTAGATGGAGTCCATTCTAGTAGTCCAAGATCTCATGGATATAGATCATGAAGAACCCTTCAAGATGACAGAACCTGAAGCACCGCAAACAGAACTGATAGTGAATATTCTATCTAGCAAGATGGATATCACATTGGGAGAATCTCTTAAGTTGGTGCCTCAAGCAAAAGAAGTATCAGCGGAGAAATTGACTCAGATTGAACCAACAGTCCAGCAGGAGCCACTATTTTGCGCTGAGTTTGAAGAATCAAACGAAGTACTAAATGTAGGGGCAGCCTGGGAAAGTGAGCAAAGAAACATCACCCTGCCAATACAACACAAACAGTTTGGTAAAGAGGCAGCCATGATAGATGGAGGTTCAGGAGTTAACCTGATTTCAACAAAGCTATGTGCCAAATGGGGCCTTACAAGGATGATGTTACGAGCTCGTAACCAGTGCCGAACCCTAGAGAACACAGATAGGTCAGATACCACAGTCAGGGTCGTGTCCAGCGTACACGACCAACAGGGCAAGACAGTTTGAGTAGTGTGCCCCAGCACGGTCCATAGCCATGGCGGGCCTAACACAGTCTAGGGACCCTGTCAGCAGGATAGGGCCCCCAGTTGGGTCTCGACGTGCAGTCGGCCACGTTAGTGACACGTGGCCGACACTTGGCAGTTGCATGCTACCAGTCCTCACACTGGGCTAGGAGGGGCTTACTCTATATCAGGGGGTAGGAAGGTTGGGTGGATCAGTTAGTGTTTGCCCTACTATGGTGTTAGGATCTATTACACTGGTATCAGAGCCATCTCCATCTTTGGGAGCTGAGTAGCAGCAGTAGAAAAATTTATCAGAGGATAGGAAAATTCTTGGAGATTTTCAGAAAGGCATAGAGGAGAGAAATCGCTATAGAGACAGCTATTTAACCTGGAAATTTCAGTGCAATTCCAAGCCATCTGAGAAAAAAAATCAAAACTGTATTGTAGCATAGATCCATCGCTGTAGTTTAGCTGATCTAGTTCTGATTTACAGGAGGAACTTGCTAAGATCTGAGCGGAATCTGGAGAGGAAGGAATGTACAGATCCAACGCTGTGGGTTCTTGTTTAATCTGATCTTTTGCAGTAGAGGTGAGCCTCAAATCGTAGGGATTTCGAGCAGGGAAGCTACTTGCCTGGCAGCGAGTGAGGAGCACACTCCAAATCAGAATTTCCCAGGGAAGTTAGGCCCAAATCCCGATTTTCTTTGGAGCCACAGTTCTGGAAGACAGATAGCGAGGGTCCTCAAAGACCCAAATCAGATTATTCCCACTGTTTTCAACTCTTCAAATGTGATTTTGAAGACATATTGACCGCTACCCTGGCAGCGAGGGAGGTCTTTGGTCAGAAACCAGGAGTTTGCAGCTGTTTTCGGGTTCTAAAACGGAAAATTTGGAGCTAAAAGTATACACCTCAGACAGCGAGGGAAGGGGTCAAGACAAATCAGAAGTTTGTTTCTTTTTCTTGGTACCCTAATCTCTGATTTTTTCTGAACAGCAGGTCTGAAAGCAATTGAGGAAGAGCTGAGAGGGCTTTTCTTGATTCTCTCTGTGGAAGTACAATTCTCAGAAAGAGCTAAGTTTTCTTTCCTTCCCTTGCACAGTTGTAAATTAGTCTTTTGACTTTTTTTTATCAGAAGTTAAGGTACCTCTTTTTCAGTTCCGAAGATGACCACTCCTCAGGGACCTGATCAACCCCCGGAGAGAGGCTTCGACGAACTTGAAACAGAAGCCTTGGCTTACAGTAAAGGGAAAGAACCTATGGAAATGGAAGAATAGGAACAGTTCGCCGAAGAACTCGACGAACTGGTTACCAAGGAGCAGTTTCTCCAATTGGTAACAGAAGTGGATGAACTGAAGTTGGCATTAGCCAATTTCAAGTCCAGTGTGGACGACTCATCGTTGAACTCAAAAACTTGATCTTGAGTTCCGCGAAAGGAAGCCTTCCCTCCACTTCTCAGTTGTCCCCTTCTCCACTTCCATCAGTTTCGGGTGAGTCTTTACGGTCTCACCCCAGTGTTTTTAAAGATTTAAAGCCTCCTACTTTTAATGGGGAAGAGAAGGATAGAAATGCAGACATTCCACAAACCTTCCTCAGCAAATGGAAGAACATTCATGCTCTTAAACAGACCCTTGACCATTTGCAAGCTATTGAGGCCAGTTTTACCTTAGGGCCCATGGCCTATAAGTGGTGGTTAAATCTCCAGGAGACTGGACAGACTCCCCGGTCATGGAAAGCTTTTGAAGAAGCCTTCCTAAGAGAATTCCTACCCGAAAATGAACTTGATAGAGCTTGGGAAGCCTGGGAAAGAACAGTAATGGACAAGTCCCTCATCCAATATATCTCGCAGTATCGAGAAGCAATTTCAAAGATTAAAAATATGGACGATTATCAGAAAATTAGGGGATTTGTCCGTGGCCTCAAAGATGAATATAAAGTAGAGGTCCAGAGAAACTCGCCTACTACCCTTGAGCAAGCTCTCAGATATGCTCAAATCTATGATGATTCAGTAGGTAGGAAGAGGGCGAGACAGCATCCCCTTTCTAAGCAGCCTCCTCAAAAAGATTTTCAATTCAAAAAGAAATTTTTAAAAAGAAAGAAAGAAGAAAAATTTAAAAGTGAAGCTCCTCAGAAACGCCCTTCACTCATACAGCCCTTAAAACCAGATGATTTTGAGAAAGCCAAACAGGAACGTTTGTGCTTTGTGTGTATGGGCAAGGGACACACAGTTAGACAGTGTCCCAGGGGGCCTTTCACAAAAAAAGATAAAAAAGATAAACAAGTTCATCTTGTTCAGACTGTATGTTTCCCTAGTGACTCGGCAGCTTCCGAGATCAAAGTGTATCATGAAGATCATGAACACTGTTGCCAGCTGACCTCTGCAATGCTAGCGAGACCCTTCAGCTTTGGGCCGCATGACCTAGTACGTATGCATGGGAAAGTTGGTAACCAGTCAGTAAGAGTAATGGTTGATGATGGGGCAACCCATAATTTCATCAACTACACCCTGGTTAAAAAGCTTAAACTTCCAGAAGTACCTAGTCAGCATAGGTACATAGTTTCATTGGCTAAGGGTGAAGATAAAAAAATATGGGAAAATATGGTAAGTAATTTGAATCTAGGTATTCAGGGGTACCAAGATAAAATAAACTTTGAGATAATGCACCTGGATCGCACAGACATTGTTCTTGGGAGAGATTGGCTCTACAGTTTAGGACCTTCCCTCCACAGAAATTATCAGGAAAACACTCTCAGCTTTCAGCATAAAGGCCGAGAGATCCAGTTGCATGGGGAGCATGATGTTCCCAACAGTCCTATGGTCTGCAGTTCAGAGCTCTGTCAGCTAATCGGAGACGAAGACCATCAGGTATTCTTATGTGACTTTCAGTTTATTCCTGAAGTTTCTATTTCCAGTTCTATACAGCAGAAAATCAGTAAATTAAAAATTTTATTGTCTAAATTTAAAGATGTTTTTCCTGAAGATTTGCCACATGGTTTACCACCTAGCAGAGAGGTAGATCATGTAATAAACCTAGTACCAAGTATAGCACCTGTTTCTAAACCTCCGTATCGGGTCAGCCGAACAGAGGATGAAGAAATAACTAGGCAGTTAACAAAGCAGACTAATTGGGAGGAGTATCTCTCAATATTAGAGTTTGCTTACAACAGTACCAAACATTCAGCTACGGGATACAGCCCATTTATGCTGATGTATGGTTTTCAACCACTCTCACCCACAGCTGTAGGGTTTAAACAAGAAAAAGTTGAAGCAGCCAGAAACTTTTTAGAGGACCTAAACCAGATGATAGAACATGCTAAGCGTAGCATTAGGCAGTCCCAGGATCGAGCCAGGCATTATGCAGATCCACACAGACGGGATGTGCAGTTCTCCGCTGGTGAGAAAGTCTACTTGAGAGTTCCAGTTGACTCTAAAACCCTCAAATCAGGAGTGTGTGCTAAGTTGTCTCCAAGGTATTATGGTCCCTTTACCATCAGTAGGAGACTAGGCGAGGTCACCTATGAACTAGAACTCCCACACAGCAGTAAGGTTTTTCCAGTCTTTCATGTAAGTCAGTTATGAAAAGCCTTAGCCAGATCAGAAAATCTGGTAGGGGACAGTGTTCTAGTTCTCCCATTGGATCCTCAACAACCTCCACGTGAACCAGAGGAGATTCTTGATAGTAGAGAGACGCAGACTCGTCATACTCTATACCGAGAATATCTGGTTAAGTGGAATGATCAGCCTGTTGAGAATGCCACTTGGGAAAGAGGCAGCGTCCTTCGCAAGATTCCAGACTTTGTCTTAGAGGACCAAGACGGTTCTTAAGGGAGAGGGAGTGTTACGAGCTCGTAACCAGTGCCGAACCCTAGAACACAGATAGGTCAGATACCACAGTCAGGGTCGTGTCTAGCGTACACGACCAACAGGGCAAGATAGTGTGAGTAGTGTGCCCCAGCACGGTCCATAGCCATGGCGGGCCTAACACAGCCTAGGGACCCTGTCAGCAGGATAGGTCCCCGAGCTGGGTCTCGACGTGCAGTCGGCCACATCAGTGACACGTGGCTGACACTTGGCAGTTGCATGCTACCAGTCCTCACACTGGGCTAGGAGGGGCTTACTCTATATCAGGGGGTAGGCAAGGTTGGGTGGATCAGTTAGTGTTTGCCCTACTATGGTGTTAGGATCTATTACAGATGAAGCCTGCAACTTATGCTCTCAAGCTAGCTGATCAGACTACAGTTCATCCTAAGGGCATAGTGGAAGACATACCTGTCAAGATTGCTGGAGTTCAGTTTGTCATTACTTTTGTAGTAATGGACTTACCTGATGCACCAAACGTCTATCGTATTTTATTGGGACGTCCATGGTTACGAGTTGCGCAAGTAATTCATAACTGGGGGACCGGAAAGATTACATTTGAGAATCGTGAGCGTGCAGTCAAAGTTGATCCAATCACTTGGACAATCAAGCCAGTGGTCCAAAAAGGGGATGATGATTCATCAACAATGGATATACTTGTGATCGACAAGTAAAAACTTTGGGAGTTCATTATGACTCTCAAACAGATACTGTTAATTGGAATCAAGCTCTTGCTATAGTGGATTGTATAGCAGGATATATGTGTCAACGAGATGACCAATCAGAGCTGGAGCGAGATTCCTTCACCTGATTGAACTTTGGATACGCTGATTACATTCCCAGTGAATATGATGAATGTGGCATGGATATAAACCGATCCAATTCTAGATTCTATTGAAGATGAACTCATTCACGTTAGTCACGCCCTATCTTATGATGAAAATGCAGAACTTACTGATGAGCAGATTTTAAATCATATGGATCCTACAAGTTTGTAGTTCACGAGATTCCTGATGAATCGGCAATAAAACCGCCGAAAGCAGTTATATTGAAGGAAGGAAAAGATACAGGACCAATGGTGAAGAAGCAAGCTAAGCAACATTATAACATGGTTCTGAAATGGAAAAGTTCATCACGAGAAGCAGTTTTGACAGCTGAACCAAAAGATGTACCGCCTTTATTGGATAAAGGAAAAGGGAAGATCAAGGATGACTCTTCAAGTTAGAATTCTCGCAAGACATCATCTTCTAGGAAGTCTTCACCTTCTAAGAAAACCTCATCTTCTAGGAAGTCATCACCTCCTCGAACGATTCTTGCCAAGAAAGCTAAATGAAGATCCAAGGTTAATCCTTTTGAAAAAGAACAGTCAGATGCAATCTAACATGATATGTCAGAGCATTTCAAACGCTACACCTTGGATGACGTTGTTATTATGTTACTGAAAGCTCATCGTGAACCTGAGGATCAAGTGCCAGAAACACTAGAAGTTTATGATGGACCAGCTAGAACTCAGCCTATGAATCTTGTTGAACCAGGAGAACCAGAGAAGATTGTTCAGGTTGGAATACAAATTACCCCAGAACAGTTTCAAGCGTTGAGGAAGTTGTTGATTAAATATCAAGATTGTTTTGCTTGGACATACAAGGATCTAAAAGGGATTCCGACATCAGTGATTGAGCATACAATACCCTTGATTCCTAATGCAGTTCCAACAAGATTCTATCGCTGTAATCTGAATGTTACTGATCTTATCAAGGAGTTACAAAGATTACTTGAAGAAGCAGATTTTATTTACGAAATTGAGCATACTGAATGGGTTTCGCCAATTGTTGTCATTCCTAAGAAAAATGGGAAGATGAGAATTTGTGTGAATCTCAAAGCATTGAACAAAGTGACGCGAAAGGATCACTTTTTGTTGCCCTTTACAGATTGCATATTGGATCGCCTTGCTGGAGTGGAAGCCTACAGTTTTTTGAATGGATTCAGTGGTTATAACCAAGTTAAAATCGCACCGGCGGATCGACATAAAACAACTTTTGCAACGGAATGGGGAACAAGTTATGCCGTTTGGACTATGTAATGCACCTAGTTCATTTCAGAGAGTGATGCAGTTTGCCTTCAAAGACTATTTGCAGAATTTCCTTGAAATTTACTTGGATGATCTTGGAGTCCATAGTGCTGATACAGATACAGACTTGGAAAAAGTATTTGAACGTTGTCGCTACTCATGGAGTTGTTCTTGGACATGTGATATCGAGACATGGCATTGCTACAGATTTTTCCAAAATCAAAGTCGTTGTGGAGCTACTGCCTCCAGGAACAATTCGAGGAGTTTTTATTTTCATGGGTCATGCGAACTATCATCAGATATTCATTTTGTTCTTTGCGGATAACAACAGAAAGAGAAACGTTGGCCATGGTATTTTTCGTGAAGAAATGTCGTTATTATCTAATGGCGACACATTTTGCATTTTATACCGACCATCAACCATTGCTTTATCTAGTAAACAAGACATGCAATATGGGACGCATTGCAAGGTGGCCACTACTACTAATTGAATTTGATTTTCGAGTTGTGGTTCGAAAAGGTAGACAACATTATCTTGCCGATCATGTCTCAAGAATCCAGATAGCACCAGTCAACACTGAAGTGGATGATGAACTATCAGATACTGCATTATTTTATGTTGAAGCAGTACCTGAGTGGGCAACAAATATTGTTGAATATCTGATGTTAGGCCAACCTAATGACTCTTTGAGAAAAGTTCAAAAGAAACAATTGATTGTTAAGGCACAACCTTATCATTTGATTGCTGGCCAATTGTATCATCGTGGAATGGATGATATTTTAAGAAGATGTGTTTTGCCACACGAAGTACCTGACCAAATCATGTTTTCACATGATGGGATGGGAGGTGGACATTTTTCAACTGATATCACTGTTCGGAAAATTTTACAATTAGGGTGTTGGTGGCTTACACTTCATAAGGATACAGAAAACTTTATTCAGTCATGTGATGTATGTCAACGAGTACGTCGTCTTACGAAGCAGAACTATGAAACTTTGCATTCGGTTCTTTCACAAGCACCGTTTGAAAAATGGGAACTTGACTATGTTGGTCCTATTCATCCTACGACAAGAGGTTCTCAAGCCAGATATATCATCGTAGCAACAGATTATATGACCAAGTGGGTCGAAGCAAGAACAGTTAGAGTTGTCGATGCAAAGACTACGGCTAAGTTCTTATACGAGAATATCATTGTCAGATTTGGATGTCCTATCTAGATTTTAAGTGATCGTGGAATGCACTTTGTCAATGAAACGTGTCTATTGGAAGACTTTTTTGTTATTCATCGGTTTAGTACTCCCTCCGTATTATCCGAGGGGTAATGGACAAGCAGAATCTTCCAATAAGATTCTTTGCACTATTGTGACAAAAACAGTTATAGCAAGTCGTTTTGATTGGGAACATAAACTTCATGCAACGTTATGGGCATTCAAAACAACTTATAAAGGAATCACACACCCGACACCATTTCAACTTATCTATGGTCAAGATGCCGTTATGCCGATCGAATTTTTGGTACCATCCTTACGCATAGCAGCAACGGAACGGTTGGATGATGCGAAATCTTTACAAATGCGTCATGAGGCTTTGCATAAACTTTGTGAAACCAGATTGATGGCAGTCCATGCACTAGCAACAGAAAAAGCTCGTCGCAAGGCATGGCATGATCGCCGTTTACATAAAAAAGATCTGAAGGAAAGAGATCTAGCATTGATGTATAAAACCAAATTGATCAAAGGGAAACTGAAATTTATAGGTGAAGGACCATACAAAGTGAAAGAAACACTGTCGTACGGAGCAGTTATTTTGGAGCACCTGGATGGAAGACGATTTGACACCCTAGTGAATGGCAGCCGACTACGCAAATTTTGGCAGCCAGTTCAGCCAGCATGATCAAAGATCTCCTCATTTTTACAGTATGGAAAAAAAAAATGATGAATGAAAATAGAAGAAAAAAAAGAATGATGAGCAAAAGTCAAAAAAGTCATCAGATCAGCAAAAGAGGAAGGAAAGTATTTGCAGTTGATGGAAAATGACTTGAAAAATCACTTTTTTAGTCAGATCTTGAACAAACAGTCATATGAACCTTTTCCGGTTGCCAGATCCTACATCCAACTCGGATTTACCTATATTGAGTTGGGTGAAGATTAGTTTTCACAATAAGTACCTGTTTTGAAGTTAGGCGAGAATTCAGAAGCCTACCACTTTGGGAACCTTCGCCGAGCATGTTACCCTCATTATGAACCTTCGCTGACTTGACAGATGGATTCAGAATGCCAAAATTAGGTTGGATAAGAAACTACTAGAACTTGGGCATGCGTGCCAACCACTACATAAACAATGATAGTTGTGATGACACCATCAACAAGAGCACATATCTCTAGCAAGAGTGTAGGAAGCATAAAAGGAGCTGAACAACCCAATGGTTGCGCACTACTACTTGATTTTGGGCTATGCTTCAGGTACAAGTTGTGATTGCGCTGGATACATATGCTATTCATCATATGATCTATTGTTGTGCATCTATGTCATCTATGTAACCATGTGTTGAAATGGTTATTAGGTTTTGCTACAAAGAGGAGGTACCATATCAGCCATATGGACTAAGAGTGCCAAATAAAGGTAGAAGCATGAAGGTCATGTTTGAAGAAGGTGATGCGAGAACTATGGTATACAACTCAAAATATTGCAAATTATATAACCAATTGAAGTAGGATATTGTCATGCCCATGACTGGTCTCGGGTAGTGTGTCCACGCTAGGGACCAGTAGACCAACAACCCGTAAGTTAATTGTGACTATAAGGGAATTGGGGCCCTTATGTGTACATGGTCATAATTAATGGTTGTAGGCCTAAACACTTGATGGTGGATTTGTATGGTCTATCAGTGAGTCATTGAGCTACTGGATGATGTGGCCCAGATAGGCTGCAAAGGTGTCCAGTGAGGTGTAACAGTGCACTACTAGTGGTGCATGGGCCTTGGAGGGTATAAGTATACCTATTGGGCTCTCACTAGTGTATGCTTGATAGCATGACCGGTGGCAGGATGCTGCTGGTGTGATGGCATACTCTTCTTTGTGATTGATCCATAGCTTGGGGGCTAGACACGTTCGATCTAGGTTTGGTTGGGTTGGTTTGTCCAACTATCAGGTTCCCTTGTGTTGCTTGTGATTGGCATGCTTAGAATAGGATCCTTGGATTGAGGACTTTATATTGGTATCAGAGCCAATTCTAAGCACGTTTTGCCATTGATTTGTGTTCAAGTGGAAATCTCGAATTGTGTGGGAGTTCTGCGTTGTGTGATATGGAATCTCGACACTCTTTAAGAAGATTAGTGGAGTGGACAACAAGTGGGAAAAATTCGAATGCTTCTTTCTGAAAATCACTTTTTTGAGGTACAATCGGTTGTGTGGTATGTGTATTACCAAGTATACAATTGATTCGGATTTTTAGCACTTCAAATATGTGATTAGGAAGTAAGTTTGGTTTTCTTGAATCACTTATATTGCCGTTTACTTCATTTGAGACACTTTTCCATTAGCAACGGGATCAATCAGAGGAAATATTGGTTTTTACGGCTTTTTGTTCTTCAAACAGTGATTTAGGTGGTTTTGTTGGCTGTCTTTTGCTTTTTTGTGAGCCAGTTTTGGCTTGAATAAGAGGAAAAGCAGGTAAAGAAGCACAAAAAAAAAGACTAATCACTGGTTGCAAGTTTTAGTGGTTTTTACAGGATTTGCATGGCGGTTTCTTGATGGTTTACAGGTTATGCTGGAGTTTCTTCAAATTAACAGTGTTTTGCAGGTTGGAGTAAATCAGTAAAGCCATCTTTGCGATGGTATGAACTATTGCAGAGCCTATCTTGTGGTAAAGGGATATGCAGCCTGCAAATCTGTGTTTTGAAGAAATTTGGGCAGCATATACCCTGTTTTCCGGCCATAATAAAACTTGTGCATATGTGAATCTGTAAGAATGGATTGCTTATGCATTTGTAAAAGCAAAGTAAGGCTAAGCAACTGTAAAATTGCCCTAAAAGCACTAGTAATCTGCTATAACAGTAGAGAGATTGCATCTGATGCTTCAAGCATGTGAAATAGTTATAAAACTGCTTATAGAAAGCTAAAAAACAGCAGTTGTGGGCTTCCATTTCCGCCCTTGTCAGTGTTTGACAGTGCGCCCTCCAATCCCGGATCTTTCTGCTTGTAAACGAGTGGATGGTGAGAGAACCACGCGACTACCTCCATGGCCATCCCCTCGGGCGCTCTCTCTCTCTCTCTCTCTCTCTCTCTCTCTCTCTCTCTCTCTCTCTCGCTCGCTCGCTCGCTCGGACAATGGGTTTTCTGCTCGGGCCCCGAGGTTTTTGTTTATGAAGAGAGGGGGGGGGGGGGGGGGGCTAGGTGTAAATTGTTAGTCAACATTGAGTTATGTTGAGTTATAGGTTTAGGTGGCCATGTTAGGTTGGGGGGGTGGGGAATTGGAAGTTCTATTGACTATAATTGTTTCGTTTTTTTGGAGTTTCCATGGGAATTTTTTAGTAGTTATAGACTACATGACATTGAATGCAATTAAATTTATTATGGAATCGTAATGGCCAAAAAAAAAAAATCTTTGTGAATTAGATTTCGATGCATACATTGGTTTTTTCTGCATATTTGTTGCTTAAGATTCCATTTTGCAAAATCATTGGTATAAAGTCTATAAGCACGATGTTGTTCGTTGAAAACTGTGTTTTTTATGGACGTTGCTCGATTAGAAAGTTATTTCTGTAATGATTTAACCGAATGTAAAAAATTTTCAAATTTTTTCGATTTTTCTTTTGCAAAAAAGATGGAAGAAATTCCAGTTAGGGGTGGCAAATGAACATTTGGCCGGCATCACTCGATAGTGATGATCCCCTAAAAATATTTAACACGGTTGAAATTTTTGGACCATGTTGTGTTGGAATTTCATCTTAGCAACAAATAGAAAAAAACGAATGCAAAATCTATTCAATAGTTAACCATTATGATTTACAACTTGGGCTAATAAACAAAAATTTTGCCGGTGATTAAAAGCCCCGAAGTTGTCGATGACTGGATAAACCGTTGGGCGAGCTTGTTAGCTTACACAACGTCCCAGAATAAAACGAGAGAATTTCGTCGGTTTTTTGCTTTGGGTAAGCCTTCTCGTGGGGGAGGATGCAACCCATAGAGCTCTGACTGGGCTGAACTCCTGGTGGGGGATTCCGGAAGGCTTTTTCATAATTGACGAAATGTATATTCGCTTTAATTAACTGCTGTGGGAAATCGAGAACAGGAGTTCTTGGATTTTTTGACCAAGATGTCGGAATCGGACACGACTAAAAACGGCCCAGAAGCCTACGATGGAAACTGAAATGGAACGAAAAAGTTGTTTCTTGATATGATTGAAGCCGTGGGCGTACCAACACTATTTGTTGTTAAGAACAAGAAAAAGCCGGTTCATTCTTCCCGATTTTTTAATCTGTCACTCAAGGCATGTATACTTTGATCCTTTTAGTGACCGTAAAGATTGTGAAGAGAGGCGAAAGAATGTATGATTTGTAGTTGTTTTATGAAGTTGGCATTTGTTATTGATTCCAAGAACTTCATATACTTGTATTATATTGAGACTTTGATCAGGAAGTGGAGGGCCTTCGTGGTGGAAGAACCTGTGGTATGGGACGCAGACAATTCCAAAATGAAGATCTGAAACTAACTGGATCAGATGACCATAGTATGGCCGTAAATCTTAGAGATGCCAAATACTATCGGTCATAAAACGGGTGTTTTGTCGGAAATTTGAGATATTGGTCATGACCCCTTTTTTTTGGATATCTCAAATTTACAAAACCGGGAACTCGGCATGCTATTTCTTTATAAAGGATATATTAGTGAATTTCTGAACACATTATTAACCCGATTTTTTGTGATTCCTTGGAAGGTAATTTTGATTACCCGTTGACCATGGACGATGTCACAGAAATGGTTAATGGAACTGTTTTCTAAAAATTGTTTTCCTTGCTTAATTTTTTTTTTTAAAAAAAATCCTTTTCTGATTTATGGGTTAATTCTCAAGCTTGGTAACCAAGAAGATCTTTGGTTTAGTCGCCGTGTTGGGAAATCATTGGTATTTGCTTACACTAATGCAACACTTCTTTTGGCTTTCAAGATTTTCTCGGATCTCTTCTTAGACTCTTCTCCTAGGCAAATCTCAAATGATCTGCACCCCTTGGAAACTCATGGCATTTCCTGTTAAAAAGGGGGAGAAGTAGGAAGAAAAGAGAATTATCAAGGAGAAACATCGGTCAAAGATTCAAGGAAGAATCTGTTATATCGATGATGGACCTGTTTTATGAATCAGAAACGATAGGATATTTAGATATTACAGAAATCCTTTATGGATTATAATAGGTATCTGGTTTGAAGATTTAAAGGGGGAAACTTTAGAAAGTACTCGTGGTAGAAAATTGGCTGATAAGTCAGAACTTGGAATTCTATTGCAAGATGGGAGGTTTGTTGAAACCTGTTCCTTGCTGGGTATATTCAACTTGATCTTAGTTTGGACTGAGATCCATGGGTTGATGCAAGGAAGGAAATTCATGCTAGCAATATATTCTTTTGAGTTAATCTCCGATTGAGATTTTTGGATGTGAAATAGCACTCTTTGAGAAATAATCTCTCTTAGAGGATAACCAAGTTACAGGATTCTCGGTTATGAAAGTGTTATGTACAGATCAGGAGTTATCTGTAGAGATATGCTATGAAGTGAATCTTTGTGGTATCATTAAACCTTTTGTACAAGCTTTTAATCCTGTGGATCTACAAAGTATTCCATGAACTAAGTTATTTGCATGCATAAACTAGTTGTTGGTATGTAGGCATATTGTTGAGAAGTGTGTTTGAAACAATTTCTCACTAGGTTATAGTAATTTCTCATTGAGAATTGCTTATTGACCTAGAATTGATTTAGAATTAGATTAAATGCGGTGTTTTGGTTCCACACCGAGACATTTAAACATTTTCTAAATCCGATACAGCTAACCGAGTCAGAAGCATTACTTCTGAGTTAGTTGTGGAAAACCAACAATATAATCTTTGTTGTTGAAATGTATTGCTTATAAGTCAACATTTACGAGTCGTTTTGGATTCATTTAGATATGGGTGTGCATAGAATACACGAAAACTTTTGGGACTTATCTTTTTCCGTTCGGAAAGGATGGAATGCTATCCCGGAAGACTCAGGAGAGTTGGATAATTGTTTGCCAAAAGTTAGAACTTCACGTAACAAGGTTCCAGTAAATCTTAAGTTATTCTAGATTAGAACTTAAGAGGAAAATCTAGACGTATTCTAGATTGGGACCCTAACTTTGGAATGACAATTTGTGCCATGTCTAAAGTAAGGGCGTTTTTTAGATTACAATCCTTATATAGGCACCGTGTGTGAGTTGTAAAAGTCTGGAACTTTCCAGATGGAAAGGACTTTTTGGAACAACTCATGTGTCATTTAAGAATTGTGATGCACTCTTATGATATGGTATGGTCTCAGGAATCTGGAGAGTTGAGATTGGTGAATCATAACTCAGATTCTAAGATATACCTAATCCATAGGAGGAGGTTATGTTCACAGTAGATTACCCCGGATGAATAAACAAGATAGTGGAATTTTGGTAATGACTGGCCATCTTACCAAATCGACTATATTTATTTGGGTAAAGACCAAGTAATTAGAGCTTTTGGTTAGGCTTTATGGATTACCAAAGTGACATTATGAACATTAACGATTCGAAGTTCACTGGTCGCTTTTGGTGGCCGTATTTGCTAAACCAGAGATGACTCTAAACTTAAAGTTCTTCTAATCATTGGTAGTTGTCTCCTTTTATTGAGTATAGGACAAGAATCCGATGAATTATGATTGACGAATCCTAATTCAGATTCTAGTTATACTTGATCATTTAAAAGAAGGATTACCTTTGTGATCAGAAGATTAGTCAAGATATGTATTCATATTTTAGCAATCTCCTCGGAGAGGATGTTATCCTTGATGGAGATTGAGTTATAGTAAGCATTTGGCTACCAGTTATAGCTCGTTTATGCTTATGTACGAATTTGAGCCTGGGTCACCCATTGCAGTTGAGACTCGGTCGATCAAGTTTCAGAAAGTAGCAGATTTCCTACTTGATATGTAGGAAATGCTACGGTTTGCACGTGAGAATGTCTAGTGTACCCAGGATGGGGACCGACATTATGCAAGTCTGAAAAGATCACCGAGAGACTTCCAAGTGGGGGATTGGGTATTTTTGTGAATCCCGATGGATTCGAGTGTAATGCGTACCGGCAAGTATTATTAATTGTCCTCAGATATAGAGGACCATATAAGATCTTGAAAAAGATCGGATCCTTAGCTTACCAATTGGAATTCCCGAAAGGATCACAAGTGCATCCCGTAATTCACATAAACCGTCTCAAGAGGAGTTTACGTGAAGGAGAGCATCTTGGATTTGGAGATCAGTTGGACCTGTTGGATGAATCATCAGGTGTATCTCATCTTGAACCCGAAAGTTTGGATACGAAAACTAAACGATTGAGAAATTGTATAGTTACCGTGCATTTGGTTCGATGGAAGGGATGTACGGATGATGATGATTCCTGGAAACCGGAGTGAAGCTTAAGGAGGAACTTTTCGGGGGAAGAATGTCATGCCCATGACTGGTCTTGGGTAGTGTGTCCACGCTAGGGACCAGTAGACCAACAACCTGTAAGTTAATTGTGACTATAAGGGAATTGGGGCCCTTATGTGTACATGGTCATAATAAATGGTTGTAGGCCTAAATACTTGATGGTGGATTTGTATGGGTCCATCAGTGAGTCATTGAGGAACTGGATGACGTGGCCCAGATAGGCTGCAGAGGTGTCCAGTGAGGTGTCACAGTGCACTACTAGTGGTGCATGGGCCTTGGAGGGTATAACTATACCTATTGGGATCTCACTAGTGTATGCTTGATAGCATGACCGGTGGCAGGATGCTGCTGGTGTGATGGCATACTCCTCTTTGTGATTGATCCATAGCTTGGGGGCTAGATCCGTTCGATCTAGGTTTGGTTGGGTTGGTTTGTCCACCATCAGGTTCCCTTGTGTTGCTTGTGATTGGCATGCTTAGAATAGGATCCTTGGATTGAGGACTTTATAGATAATCACCTTCTTGTAGCCAATAGAAGTCATTGCAACTCTTATGGGCTGCATCAACACTATAATATTGATGGTCCACAAATTGGGACTCTACTATGACATGTAGATCATGTTGTTGCACCAAGGGACCAAGAAGAATGAATATGTACTTGATGCCTCAAGCATGAAAGAAGGATGCTGTAACCAAATATGCATTGCCTCTTGTTGCCACGAGGTATCGTAAACTCTAGTCACCACATGTCAAGAAAAGGACTCAATTGAGATGTGTGATGGGAACTCAGGTGCCACATATCGATTAAGGAATCCATGCCCTGAATCATTAGACCAACTGCATCAGTCGTATAAATATGCCAGGCCGACCACATGAACCAACATTTTCAGAGAGATGGAAGAGTGCCACGATTCTCCCATTGTGTTACTATGAGAGAACAAGAGTGTTAGAGAAGAAATGCTATATCCAACTTAGAGATCCCAAGCTATACAAAGGATCCATGAATGCCAAGTTCCAACAACTTCATCAAGAACGGGAGCGACAACATCCCACACGGTTCATATTGATTAAGAATGTCACGTATTCTTAGTAAGGAATGAATTGGGTCATGCAGATTGATCCCAAGCAATGTGATGTGAGCATGCCTAACAATGATCATTAATAATAGTTAACGCGTCACCAAACTATAAAATGTAGCAACAAGACTAATCAAATGTGATTTGCATGATTTGCATCTATGGCACCAAGTAGCTATCTCTAGTTTGTAGACTAATGATCTAAGCTTTGACGCTTAAACATAAATGTTTTGTGCAAATATTAGCTGTCCTCAGCTCGCATTGACTATATGTCTTATGTGTTGTTTGATGTTGTCTTGTTGAGTATTTGCAATCTTAGCATCACCTTTAAAGATATTGTAGCATTGTTTTAGTAGAAAAAAGCTATAATTTCATGACCAACATTTGCCTGGGCCACAGTCAATCACTTCCCCAATCTACTACTTGGTTATGGGGAAATAAGTTATTGAATAATGGAATTGTAGTTGACCTTCTAGAAGTGGGCAAAATTACAAAATTTGACTTTTTTTTAGTATATGCATGTCTAGAAGAGCAAAAGATTACTTTTCTTAAATAAGTATCCTTATTTTTTTTATATCCTAAAAAGGCTAGACATACTCCTAGGAGGCATCTTCTATAGTAAAGCTTTGCTAGTTTGGAGCTCCTTGAAAATCTATAAGCGAACGTTTCTTCTTAGTTGTAACCTTTCGATCTATGTTTAATTAAGCAATACCAATTGTCTCTTGGTACTAAAGCATGTTCTATTTAAATATTAAGCTCTTTCTTGGTTTCACATATTGAAGAGCCTCAACTATATGGTACTTCATGTCTCTCCCCATCATGTGCAATGAAAAATTGATCATTTTTGTCAAGCAATCGGCAACATACATGGATACTTTCGTAGAACTCAATTTTGTGTATTTGGGAGATGTCCTATTCATTCTTTGACATCAAAAGTTTCTTACAAGTTAGGTTTATGTGTAGAAGGAGCCTCAACAAGGATATCAAGTGCTGATTATGGAACGACCTTCTCTTAGAGGTGCTTCACCACAGTGAGTGGGTTTTATGGCAAATTGTTATTGCGTATTACTATTTGAATGAACGTTACATGAAATTATAAATGAAACATTTTTTTGGCACTTACAAAGGAAACAATAATATGGTACAATCTTGGATGCCAACCACAAATAGAGTGCTATGTGCAGCATAGATAATGATAATTTGTCATAAATGACACATGTTGTTCACTTTTGCCATTGTTTCCTTAAGTTCATTGTTATGAAAAATTCATCACCATAGAATATAGAGAGAGGAGAATGCAAGTGTACTCACAAAGTAATGGAGAGCAATGATCTCCACAAGTAGCTGTTGTATCTAAGCTGATTGACATAATTTACTGATGCTAAGTTCCTAACATAAAATGAAGAGCTAAGTGGTTATGAACACACATCACATAAGAACATCGCATAATATAAATGTAATTACGCAAAAATTTCCTAGAAAGAACATCATACGACCAAAATGACACTCGTGTATACTTCCTACAAGTGAACATGACTAAGCATCAAGACTCTCAGACATCAAAATCATAAGCCATAGAGTTCCTAACTTCTTGTTCCTAAGTTCAAGTTCTTGTTCTTGTTCCTATTATGCTCCTAAGTTTTCCAATCCAGTACTGTATACCATGTAACATCTAGAGAGAATGTGAATCAGCAAACTCCACACACAGAGTTTAAACCACTAATAAAAGAATGGTACTACCAATCAATGTGATAAAGTGTTTGTTAGTACCTATGGCCATATATTGAGGTCCTAGTTTGGCAACATATGTAGCATAAGCTAGTTGTGAATGAGATTTTGCCTGCCTCATCTATAATGAGCATATGGGCTATCATCGTGATTGTTAGCCTCATGAAGATGTATAGCAGCTGTACATATCTCAACATAAGCCTCAAATATTGTCAGCCGAATTTCAATTTTTTTCCATCAGATAACCAGGATAGATTGTGATTTGTACTTTATCCTGGATATCGTGGACGAAGAGGCCTTATGATGTCAAGGATGTACAGCAGGAGCAGTAATAGGAGGCGTAGAATGAATATCCACACCAAAAGTAGCATTTAAACCAGGGGCACATGTAGACAATGTGTGTGAATAGAGCTGCTGTATGGATGACATTCTGCAATGACTGCTGGATGGTCTGTTGGATAGACTGCTGGTAAAACTGTTGCTGACATGAAAGGTGATCCATAGACTTCTAGTGCTTCTTCCTCAATTATTGTTGACCTAGGATGAAGGATAAGGCAAGGATGAAGCTCTGCAAAGCTACTTGACTTCACTGATTGTATTATCCCCATAGAATTAACTGCTTAGAAGTGTCCTTCATGAGATTAATCACCCAAGGTTCCAAAGTGGCCTTTGGCCTTAGAATCGTTGAGATCGATATCATCAGGTAACCTCATCATTCAACACTGCCAGTTCAAGAATAATAATTTCCCAAGTAGCTTACATGAATAAGTAAATGTGGATCTATGCGAATAAGTAATCAATTTTCTGGCTGATTTTTGTGTGGACCAAAACAGCAAGAGTGAACTTCAGATTCTTCTAGGCAAATAGAACCTTCAATAAATCCCTGGACAAAAGTGTAGGATGGAAAAACTGGAAGTAGGTCACCTGCCCTTGCTACACAAGTAAGGTTTTGAAAGCATAGTATTTCATCTAGCCTGTGGTCCTGTCTAAATTCTTATTAAAAACCATGGTCTAAAAGTCAATCACTTATTCCAGTGGCATTTTCTGTACCTTTTACCACTACTTTTTCAAGAGAGATCTTATTCTGTCTAAAGTTCTACTTTTTGCTCAGCATTTTTAAGCTCATACCCAGGGGAGAATTTTTGCGGGGATCTTATGATAGGCATTGTGCAGAAGATAAGATAATTAGCTGCTGATTTTCATATGACACACTGCTTTCTCAGGTTTTTTGTGGATTTGAGGGATTCAGTCATTGACATGCCTTGGAGGCAGTGTGCTCCATCACACGTAGATCCTGTTCCACTTGGTGAAGTAACTTTGAACTATGAAAGTTTTGCAAAGATTGCATTTGCAGAGCACAATATTGGCATTGGTCCTATTACATGGAAGAAAATTCCTGTGCAAGAGCTTGTCACTTTCACAAAGGCAAGCCCTTGATAGCTCTTAATGATGATAATTCAGTATGTAAATCTTCTTGGATGTTTTCCTGGAAAGTATGTCCGCAAGCAATAGCTGTAAGAAAAGCATTTTTTTTTCATGTTGATCCTTGATGCAAGGTTTTCTATATCTGGCTTCTGTAGTTAGTGTATGCTTTTAGAATTCCGTAAGAAAAGCATAAAGTGCATTTTGATTGTTTATTCATGAAGTATTTTTAATTATCACTATGTTTCAAAAGTTTCTTGACTGCCATCAAGTCTGAGACCTTCTTTGGTGGACATTCATCTGCTTGCTGACATCCACTCAAGCATGCCAGAAATCTTATTTGCAGGACTATCTGAATGCACCACTGCTTAGGAGAGTGGCTGCAACGCCACTGAGAAGCCGTGCTGTGACTGTGTTTGCACGTAATTTTAACCCATCACCTGTAATCTTTCCTTCCCATTTCTTTATTCACCATTCTGTCTGAGGATATTTTTCATGTAAACTGCTGTTTCATTGGGCCTTCCAGGTTAATTTTAGAGTTTCTGGTCCTAGTTACCTGATGTTTCTGTAGTTTTCCAAAGCTAATGTCAACATAGTAGTAAGTATTTGACTGCAGGCTTTGTTCTGGTAAAGTATTCATTAAAGAAGAATGTTGTATGTTAAGTTGTAGTTTAACCAAAATTGTAGCTTATGAACTTTACTTGAGGTGTGCAACAGAGATCACGTTTTCTGATTGACAGTAGCTTCTATCAATCCATTCTTCAAACTAATACTAGTCCCATCAATGCTAACAAAAAGATATGAGCCCCCTAGGAAATCCTTTCAACACAATATTCAGCCCTCTTGAAAGAAGTTGAAACTTTGATAAAAGCATGAATTTCATTGTCAGAGGGGGTGGGGTGTATGCATTGAATCGCTAGATGTGCAGACAGTTTTAGTACGAGCAAGCATGAGTAAATGGAAGTGTGCTCTAGAGCTGATGCTTCTTTTCATAAGACCTAGAGAACATTTTTGACTAGAGCAAATGAGAACAACCTTAATGAGCTGATAAGATATCACTCTATACTTAGTAATAATTGCAATCTTGTTTCTAAGGAAGCAGGAGCTGAAAAAAAATTGAATTTACAACTCTTGAACTCTTGTGAACAAGGAGGCCAGGCCATCACAGGCTCTGATCCATTTACGCCTTTAACAAGCAGTGGGATGAATTTTACAGAATTTGCAAACTAGAGTAAAATTTATCTGTTTCACTTACATATTTGACATAGTTCTTGAAATGAAAAAAATTTGAAAAGCATGGAGATGCTGGTCACAATAACCATCACAAGTGGTCAGATGTACAACCTTACAAAGAGTTAATGTTGAAAATAACTTTATGTATTATCCTCACAATATAAATATACATGTTTAGTCTATTGAACAATCCGTCTCTAGTTTGAACTAGACAGCGGTTGATTAAGTTGCCAAAGCACCTACTTGTTGCAAAGTTTCCAAATTCATTTTTAAATAGCTAGAGGATACATGATCTAGAGGTGGTGAATTTCATGTGGACTTCACAAGGAAGTGCACATTTTGAGGAAGCAAGTGTTCAGATTACTCAAGATTGAGCTGAGCATTATGCAAACCTTTGGGGTATAATAGAGTTTTGGGAAATTATTTGGCTGTATTCTATGTTGTATCTATAATGTCCTCACAACAGGATTCGAGCCTAAGCATACCATCATACAAAGCAACAACGGGATTCTAGCCTAAGCATACCATCATACAAAGCAACAACACATGGGAACCGGTGGAGGTTAAACCAACCCAACCAAACCTAGATTGTACGGATCTAGCCCCCAAGCTATGGATCAATCAGAGTCATGGAAAGAGGAGTCACACCAGCAGCATGTAACTTCTCATCACAAATCAAGCATACACTAGTGAGAGCCCAACAAGTATACTTATACCCTCCAAGGCCCATGCACCACTAGTAGTGGACTGTCACATCTCACTGGACACCTCTGCAGCCTATCTGGGCCACGTCATCCAGTCTAATGACTCACTGATAGACCCATACCAACTCCACCACCATGTGTTTAGGCCTACAACCATTAATTCTGACCATGTACACATAAGGGCCCTAATTCCCTTATAGTCACAATTAACTTACGGGTTGTTGGTCTACCGGTCCCTAGCGTGGACACGCTACCCGAGACCAGTCATGGGCATGACATTCTTCCCTTTAAATACCATAGAATGATTTTTAAAATCTATCTCTAAAGAGTCTGACTTGCCAAAAAACCATTCATAGCCCAAAATTACATCAGTCCGGTCCATATTCATGACATGGAAATCTAACGGCTCAACATAGTCCTGCATCCGAAGCTCTAAGTTCGAGACTTTGACATCCCAAATCTCAGTGTCCTGTTAGAATTAATGGTTAATTGTAGAGGCCAGCCTGCGTGCTAGAAGGCCTATTTCTATTTTTAGTATAGGTACTATCTATTTTTAGTATAGGTACCTAAGTTAGTACCAATTTTGCTAGAATAGTATAGAAATCTATTTTAACCAAGTTAGCATAGATTTCTATTGTTAAGACTTCATAATTAGCATTTCAATTGCTATTGTAGTAGAATAGCTTTTGCTTTTCATTGTGGACAGCCTCTATAAGAGTAGATGGGCGCCCACCTCCATTGTTATCTCAGTTTCCAGCTTATGAAGCATAGCTTCTTGCAGTCTCTTTTCTTCTTCAGCTTGTGGTTGATGTTTTGTGTGAGTACTAATAAGATTAGTCTACTCCGATTAGAGAATCTCTTCGATTCTAACATGTCCAACCCTGAGGCAAGATGGACGACAGACGACTTTGCTTTCCGTTCGGGGCACTGTTTGGCACGATGCCCGGGTTTATTGCACAGGAAACACAGATTCTGTTTAAGCACCGCCAACCGTGCTTTGTCTTTCACCACCAATTTCTTGATACCAATATAATGTCCTCACAACAGGATTCTAGCCTAAGCATACCATACAAAGCAACAACACATGGGAACCGGTGGAGGTTAAACCAACCCAACCAAACAAAAAGTTGTGCTCCAAATCAAGTACTAGAATCTTGAAGTAACTTGACTTTTACTAAATATAGGTAAGGGCCCCTAGAATTAGCACGCAGGTATGGCCCAATAATCCTAATTAACCCTAGATGATAACATTAGGGGTAATACTGTGAACATTAACACTTAGGATATCCTGAAGTGTACATGATGGGGCATGATGGGGATTCACTTTCTTTCAAGGACAATCAATCTGATTTGAGAACACGCCATTTAGAGTTTTTTTGGAACTGAGAAAGTTCAAGATCAAGGAGAATTATGATTGACAATCACAATTACTTTGAGTATTTGATATGGTTTGGGAAAGATATTCATGAGTGTATGATTCTTGGAAGAGCTTTGAAACCTATGTACTTTCATTTTTGAGGACATAAGTTGTCTTAGGGAGGGAAGTGATTTATGTCCCTAACTAACTAGGAATAGTCAACAACTAGACTTAGATTGGAGGAACCTATATGGGGTGAACTTGGATTGAGCTCTATAGATGGGAAGGTACGATGATGTCCATTTTACTAGAGTTGTTCAAGCTAACGTTTGCTAGGTTAGGATTTGGGGGGTTGCTATATCTGACACAACATTTTCCCAAGTCTTTGTGTTCACCTTGTGTTCATCTAGTTTGTTTTCAAGAATCTTGATCTGGTTTGATAAATTTTGACTTTGCAATAACTTCGCTTCTAGCAAGTCAACATGATTAAAAATGAACCTTTAGGCTTGTAGGATAACATAGAACACGTAGATCCACTCAAATGTTGAACAAAAGGTGTTGTCCTTAAAATATGAAAATACCAGTTTGAACCAAAATTTTGATTTTGCAATAGAACTTTAATCGATGTTATGTTTACATCTGTAGGTGCACCTTGATCTTGCACTTTCAAAAATGTATTTGTTCCCAACTTTTGTCCTTCAACAAGAACGAAAGAGACGACTTTGTCTAAAAGTAAAAATGAGGGTTTATGGAACTAGAGCTTCCAAAAAAATGGCCATCAAAGAAAAGCACTTATCCTAGGAAACCAATGCAACTAAAAAAATCATATTTGACTGCAGTCGAAAAGGTTATGAAGAAGAAATGTTGATTTAGGGCCAAAGAGAGAAAATGGCTAGAGAAAAAAATTAGAGAGAGACAATAATTAGAGAGGGAAAATCAACAACTAAAGAGGGCAAGAAAATGCTCCGAGACCATGTTATAAACTCAATCACAATCATTGACATCAAATGAATTATAACTCAACAAATAACATTCACTAAGTAAATTAAATCAACCTCCTTATCTATAACGACAACCCGGTTTGCTTTTTTTTTTTTTGTGCTGCCTAAATATTATAACATTTTGAGGGTTTGGATTGCTCTCTTTTCCTAAAATATCGCAAATGTTGCTATGTACTTTGAACTATCTAGTTGCATTTGACCCATCAACAAATGACATTTAGAAAATAATTTATAAACCTTTTGGTCCTTGAAGTCAATCAATAACGTGTTGTATTTCTACTTTTAGATAAATAAATGTTTTAATTTCTTTGAACATTTTCACTCATTCACCTCGAAGAAGCTTCAAAGACAATGGTTCCACAGAGTTTCCTTTTCCCCCTCCCAAATATGGAGGAATCTTATCCTACAAGTACTATCATTTCTTTTTTTGATCCAAAGTTTGTCAAAGGATATATGGATTTTGTAACTCATTTCTTTGGGAATCATCATACAATATATGAATTGGTGTGTGGGATAACATCTTTTGCCTTTTTAAGAGTGACAATTTTGCTTTTTTTTGGTGTAATTATTCAAAGGAGCGACTTCATAGCCTACAAATTTTATTTGGGTAGGTTGCAACTATTGAAACAAAATAGCAACCAACAACAACCTTCAAATCAAGCAAGCGTTACGGTTATTTTCCATTGGAAAGCTTTCATAATTGTTGATTATTATCTAGATGAGCAAATGGAAACAGATGATGAAAGTCTTTCTGTGACATTTTTGATTAGTTCTTTTCTTACCATGATTGGCCATGCTAACTTCAATAGTTGTTGAGTTCAAGCTACAAAGTAGCAACTTCTATGCAATATTTCGGCATGTTTCAATGAAATAAGTCACACATATTTGGCCACCCAAAATTTCTTTAAAAGATTGGTTTGAGTTTGCAATGAGTATGAATTCTTAATGTGGTTGAACTTGACCATTCTCAAAAGAGCAAAATGTAATGCAATATTTGTGACATGGAAATCCCTAAAAATAGGCTTGCTAAATGTAACTATAGACTAGATTTTGAATTATATTAGATTTTACTATCTAATTTCATGTGCAACAGATTTGAAAGCGTACATGGGAGATGTTCCCACTCAACATAAAATGTTCAACGATGCTATGAAGAAGATGGTTCAAGGTTATCATAAGCTTTACTTTAAAGCTATTGGACATGCTCCCGTACCCCACAATGTTCTTGATGACATTATGCAGATTCTGATGCTTGGGATGAAGTACCCAAACCTTAGGGATGAGATCTTTTGTCAAATTTTCAAGCAGACTACAAAGAACTTTAATAGGTACCACATACTTTTCATTAACATTGTTGAAGGATCTATGCATATCGACCAACTCATGCCACTTGGCAGTACCTTGACATATATCTTGTATGTGGCATTTAGTTGACCAATCCAAAAGCTTAGTAGAACCAACTTAGGGATCCGGATGACCAACAAGAGTACTTTTATGACAAGGTAATAGTGGCAAGATTCTTATAAGCAACTCCTCATTAGTTGGAATTAGAATTTACATCAATACAACCCCTATAAAGATGTCAATTGTATTGTACCCAGGTTAGAAATCTCATGGAGGTCAACGATTTCTAAAGATATGTTAAGCCACAACTTGCTTTTTCTGCATGCTTTCCCATTCTATTCTTTTGCAACATATACATCATTAACCTCACTTTTTCAAAATACGTTAGTATATTTTCAATAATTAAATAAAGCATGAAAAGCCATCCATGTTATATCTTCAATCGACACACACCAAGCAATAATAACAATAAACTTCTTTAAAATGGTCTCACTCGATTGGGTGGCACATGATGGCCTAGATACTTCTTTGGTGCAATGCATTCTTTCCTTGTTACAAAACAATACTAGTTTTCTCAGAGTGGGCAATACTCTTTAAAGGTTATCTCCCTTTTGTAAATAAAGCTATTATCAATAACATTTACGATAAAGTTACGCATATGCGGTTTGAGCACATCAATCATCAACAATATTCAGTCTAAAGGCATCACAAGAGTTTCAAAATGACTTATTAAAGTTCTCAAGTGCACATCCTCTTCATAAGTTCTAACTTGATTGGTAACCGTTCAATTCTATTTTAACTGATCAACTGCCTTAAGAAGAATTATTTGAACTGATCAATTGTCTCAAGAAGAATTATTTTGTTTCAAGTGAGATTTTCGTAGGTACAACATAGTACTGTTTGGTCAGAGCTTCTAGACTTAATGAATTTTTTTTCTGATGCTTCATGATGGTGACTGGTGGTGGTCTAAACTCAATGCCAGTACACAGAATTCTTTTATCTTTGTTATGCCACATTCACAAGTTATATCTTTTGCTTTCTTTTATGAAAAAGTAAAACCTAATAGTTGTGGCAATGTTTGTGGTATGATGTTGTCCCCAAAACCTCAAGCAATGTACAATTCTGAAAGACTCACATTCTGCTGGTACAGAACACCAATAGTTGCAACTGATATTGTGTTCATGGATGTCTGTCCTGCCAGTACATTATGACTTTTTTAGTCATTGTCTGGCCCACCCAACTTGCATCATCTTTTTCTGAAGTGTTAGCATGATGCTGATTCATCTCTTACTATGAAAAACAATTCCAGTGCCTATGTTGGGGCTTATGATATTACTTTCTGAACAGGATGAGCATTGTGAGAGGTTGGCAGGCTATGGCGATTTGCATCAGCACATTTCCACCTTCTTTGGAGTTTGAACCTTTTATGGCAGGCCATTTCAAAGAGGTCGATTTACAACATACTTCTCACCAAAAGCATTCTCCCCTGTATTCAATAGAGCTTTTAGGCCTTATGTTTCATGACTTTGTTTTCAATCCCATTGACCACCCTCTCTATGGATGAAAAAGTACTCCGGGGAGCTTTCTATTATTATTGCAGTTCGGATTCCTTCTAACATATGTATTCATTTATGGAGCCCGTCTATCAAATCTTTAAGTCATTTGAGCAAGTACTATGTCAAAATGAATTTTTTCAGAAATTGGTCTTTCCTTTGAAAGCCTGCCTTTGCGTGCTGTTGTATACTTTTAATGTCTGAAAAAGGAAAAATTTTACAATTGCTAGCAGCTGAAGTCTAAATTTTGGAGGAACTAGTTATTGTTGAATTCACCTTAACTTGTTTATATGGAAATATGGTACATTAGGTCGCGTATCGACTGAACTCAATGCCAGCTCAAAATACTATTGACGAGTGTGTTAACGGGATGTCTAACGTAGCAGAAGCTGCAGCATTTTGTTTGCCAAGGTTGCAGAAAATTATTAAAATTGGACCTCGTCATTTGCCTCCCACTCTCACTGAATTGTATGCAATTGAGGTGGGTTGCACTCCCAAAAACTTGTGACCTGTTTCAAGCTTTAAGAATCTAATACACCTGTCATACACACAATCTTATACACCTATTTCAAGCTTTAACAATCTAATACACCTGTCTCACTCACTCACTCACTCACACACACACACACACACACGGCTTATCAGTTGAACATCATGATATTATCTCTGAATTTTACAAGTCATGAGAGTACATAGAAAGTTTTCAACGATGCAAGCCTCTCAATTTACGGCACATTGAGACTAGTTTCCATGAAGGTTCTTCTTTGACCTATGCACCATTTGATTTCATTCCAAAGGTACAAATGGTACTGTTGTTTACACTTGTGCCACACATTGACATTCAGAGAAAGTCAGGCTGTAAAAGTTTTGTTGGGAGCTAGCTATTTATTTCGACGAGGACCAGAATTGTAGAGGACACAAACAAAATATTTCAGATAGCAACATACATCAATTTTCTAGCTGGGAATGCTAAGCAAGATCATCATCAACCATGATAGATCTGGACGACTAACTCATTACAGAGTTCTCTTTTGAACTTCAGATAAATGTGATGAGTTTGCTAGTACATTGATCTATTGACAAACTTCTATCATTTTCTAAATTTGACTCCATGAGAGATCATTCCTCATTCTATTGCAAGTTTGTAGGTAGATATATTTCTCTACCATTTGTCCTCTACTTTGGAGGAGGCCATATCCCGTACTTCTAGTTTGGAACATAACTTTGATGCTGTTTCAAAATCTCCATCCCTTCCAGCTGTTAGGAGTCTTATTTCCATGCAAATCATCAACTCTCTCCTCAAGATATTCATGTATCATTTTGAACTTTAATAGTTTATATGTTTTTTGTAGCTTTAATTTTTTACGTTCGTTTGGCTGCTTGATTTTTGTCCATCATTTCCAACCTCTTGCTTCACACTAGTCTTTCTGTTGACTACTTTGGTAGATTGATAAACATAACGAACAATGTTATTGTTAGTAGGGTTAGGCATAGTGTTTTGGGGCTTATCAAATGTAATAAAAAGTATATGTTCACTAGTAATAAATCAAATAATATGTGACTATTGAAACTAATTTGCCACCATAAAATGTATCAGTGACGCATGTAATGGCCATTGTATGGACATATGTGTCCTTAACAATGTTACTAGCAATTTGGAATCAAGTAATATAATTCTAGGCCTAGCTATGGAGCTTCTTAGCCACCGTGGGAAGTGCCGCACTCCGTGAAGTATATTTATATATCTCTTCTAGGTCATGGAGACTCCTAGATGTAGTAGAGCTGAGCTCCACAAAAGTAAAAGCTTGCTTTTGAATCCATAATGAGGTGCCAATAATAGCTCGAGTTCTAGGCCACTTGGGCCCACTTGCTCTACTTACTAATGATGAGATGGGGGAATTACAATGTGTACACCTAATTGCTCCGATGACATGTGTACAACTTAGAACTTACAAGTGATAAGATTGACTAGCTAGAAATGGGTAAAATATGCATTGCAATCTATTTTTCAACACCCCCCTTGAGTTAGTGATTTAGTGGCATTACAGTTTAGGGTTTACACAACTTTCGAGGTGTGTTAGCTCCTTTTCAGTTTTTTGACCTTTTTTTTATAGGGTAATAGGATTTCTATAGCCATGCTTGTGGCGAGTCGTGTGTCCAAAGGTGGACGTGAGGGAGACATAGTAATTTTGACAGGTTGAGGTGCTCGTAGATGAAATTATCTATATTGAGGTAGTACCTTTTGCAGCACAATGATGAGGATCAGGTCGCATTTGCTTGGTTTGACTAGGCCAGATGGGTGGTCCATGGGCATTGCTCCATGTATGGCAGTACCTACACGTGAGCAAGACAACTTATTGAGCACATATGGAGGAGCAGCAGCGATTGGGCCAGCTCATGGGCCCATACTGCGATTTGGTGGGCAGCTAGGTTCTATTGGCATAGGATCAGGGACTAATAGCTGCTAGTCCCAGGTTTGGTCCATTATAGCCTAGTTTCATCATTAGCAATAGCAGGGCCATCAAGGCCTAATTCATCAACAACATGGCCATCAGGACCTTCATCGGCATAGGTAGGGCCATCACGGCCTCCATTGGCAACGATAGCAGGGCCATCTTCTACAAGAGAGGCATTTCCATCGAGGGAGGGCCTACTAAGCATGGTGGCCCAGGTTCATCGAAGGTGATAGCTCCTAAGGCAACTATAGGAGGTGTTGGAGAGAGACCATAGGGTAGAGCACACTCACGCCCTAGAGTAAGGCCACGATCACATGCACCTACTGACAGGGTAGGCGAATATTGACAAAGCACAATGCTGTAGGGTGGTAGCGGACACTCCATGAGGTAGCCACTAGACTTACACACCAATTCTTTTATAGTGGCTACCTTGCATTTTCCTTGGTCAACACCACCATCTTCCATGACATGATGAGGGAGGTTGTAGCTTGTGATGCCAATTGAAGATATTTGAGAGAGGATCAAGCCTCGCGTGTTGGCATCACAAGCTACAACCTCTCTCATCATGTCATGGAAGATATGCTCGTGATGCATGCGTGATCGTCTCTCAAATGGCAAATATGTGATGCCACTTGTAGCTTGTGATGCCAATGAGAGAAGTCAACTATACTTGATGGCACAAATTATAGTATGTAGAAGTTTGAGATGTAGAACACTCTTATGGACAAAGAATGGTGGACGATTGTTACAAGGCAATATCTATTCCTCAAACTTAGCTAGAGTGTAAAGACTACATTTAGAAAGGTTATAAGGAACATAGGGCCATCAATCTGTCATTGAAGTAACATAATCCCTCACATATGGGATGGCAAAGGATCACATGAGGCTTGGAAATTATCATATATACTTCTCCCTTGTGATTGTCGGAGAGAGTGCTATTGACATGGATGTTATGCCTATAGTTTTGAATAGCTTTTCATATGCTATCAAGACTATGTTATGATGATCTCCACTAGGGAAAAACCTCCCTCATTTGAGGAGTTATGTAATCTATTACTACAAGAGGAAATGAGAAGGAAAAACCTTTCAGAGAGGGAAAATTTTGTGGAGCATGCATTTTCTTCTTTTAGGAAGCAATTGGACAAAGGCCAAATAAAGGGAACAACAAATCAAAGGACGTATCACAAGGTCGGAGCAACAAATGAATAAGTTGCATGTGTCACATGGACAAAGTTCGAATTCCTCATCTACCCCAAGACGCAAGCATGATTGCAACTATCATGGGACACATGGAGACTTTGCTTGTGAATATAGGAAGAAACAACAGGGTCACAACAGAGGGGTCAAGAAGCAATCTGGTCACTATGAAAAGGAGCTGCAAGGGAGTGTGAAGATGGAGATTTACATATGAGCAACACCAATCAAGCCGTTACATTCATTTAAGAACCAAGAAATTTGACAAAAATGATTCAAACTAAAAAACCCTAAGGTTGAATAAAGATTATATATGCAATTTTTACATTGCACATCGAATTCAACCCGTTAGTAGAGCAATTCTAATTGAAAACATCTTAATCATATTTGTTCTTAATTGAATTAAATTCCCACTCATTCTTTCCTATTTCTAAATCTGTCACTCGAGGAATGTTAGTCCGAGATCTACAATTCTTATAGTGACTGGAAAGATTAATAAAAGGATAGAAAAACCTGTGTTGAAATTTGTACTATGAAGTTGGAATTTGCAGGAATCCTTGAGAACTTTTGTAGTATCGTTTAATAGGACTCAAAAGTTATATAAGTCATTTGTCGGATTTAGAGATTTCGAAAATTTCTATGAGACAAATATATTCCAATGAAGTCAATTCATTTTTGGTCGATGACATCAGGAAGTGGATGGTGTTCGTGGAAAAAGAATCTGTGGTATGGGATGTAGGCAATTTTTAAAATGGAGATCTGAAACTAACTGGATCGGGTTGACCATAGTAAGGTGTAAATCTTGTAAGATGCTAAATACTATTGGTCACAAACGGGTGTTTTTTTTCGGAAATTTGGGTATTGGTCATGACCCCTTATGGATATGTCAAATTTACAAAACCATAAACCATAGTTGCACAGAATCGCGATTCTAGGACTGGACGTTTCGGAAATCGCGTTTCTAAGAAACGCGATTCTCCCCCAGAATCGCATAAAAAAAAAATCAATAAATTAAAAATTTCCAGCACCTCTTCACGGCCAGAATCGCGCCAGCCATGGAGGAGGTAAATTTCTTTGTTTTGAGCTGTAGGCGTTTGGCGTGTGGATAGTCGACAGGCATCTGCTCGGCGATACGGAGGTGGTGTGCACGGTGCTAGGGGGATCTGAGCTTCGCGCACATCGAAACGATCAGTTTTCGATTTTTGGTAAGTGTAGGCTTGTTTTTTTGCAAGTGTTGACATTGAGCTGTAGGCAACCAAATCAGGCATAGTTTGACTCTAGACCACCTTTCTTCATGCCCACGGTGATTCCTACGGGGTCAGTTTCAACCATTACGGCTATGTCTGTAGCACAAATTTCAATTTTCTTGCCCTAATTCCATGTTTTTTAGGGTTTAGGGTTAGAGCATCGTGCAAGCATCTGCCAGTAGCGTGGTCTAGGCCTAAACTGGACTCCTAGATGCCTGCAAGGACTCCCATGCTAGCGTCAGTCGCCCGTTTTCACTCGCACTGGAATTATTCTATCCCTCGCCCTGTCTCGTGTGTTTTTTGGCACTTGCTATGATCTTGCTAGAATCAATGTGACGCGTGCTCGGATGTGTTCAGCTCTGTTTTAGGCTGGTAATGTTTTTCAATGCGGTGTGTTTTCTTCTACTGAACGGTTGTTTGCTTGTTTTTGTTCGCAGGTTTGATCTCGTGTGGACACGATGCCGGTGCAGGGCCAAGGCCTTTGGGGCGAGGTTGAGCTTACTGAGGGGGATGTGGCTACACACCATGGCTCGGGAGTTCGTAGATGGAGATGCTTGCATTGTGGTGGTCTCTTCACAGGATCACTTAATTGTTATTTCCCGACAACCTTGGACAATGTCACATGAATGGTTAAAAAACATGTTTTTTGATATATGGTTACTCTTCCTTGAATAATCAAATATGTCGTTTTTCTGATTATACAGGTCAATTCTCTATGAGATAACAATGAAAATCTTGAAATAAATCATTCAACTAAATGTGTTGGGACATTAGCCGTATGGAGTTATGTTGATGCAATACATATGTTTAACTCTTGAGATTTTTCAAAGTTCTTCACCTAGGGCATATCTAGACTGATATGCGTCTCTTGGAAACTCATGGAGTTTCCTGTTAGAAGGGGGAGAAGTAGGTGATAGAAATTTATCTAGGACGATCAAGTTTCAAAAAGTAGCGGGTTTCTTGTATGATATGCAAGAAATCTTACAGATAGCACGTGAGAATGTCCAGAGTGCCCAAGATAGGGACAAACATTATGCTAATATGAAAAGATCACTTTGAGACTTTCAAGTGGGGGATTGGGTGTATTTACGAATCCTGAAGGATTTGAGTGCAATGCGCATTGGCAAGCATTACAAATTGGTAGATATAGGAGACTGTATCAAATCTTGGAAAAGATTGGATCCTTGGCTTACCAACTGGACCTCCCGAAAGGAATGCACCTGATTTTTCACGAAAAGTCTGCGTGAAGGGAAACATCTTGGTTTTGGAGACCAATTGGATGAATCATCGGGTGTGACTCGACTTGAACCCGAAAAGATCTTGGATACCAAAACTAAGCGATTGAGAAATCATATAGTTACCGAGCATCTGATTCGATGGAAGGGTCGCACAGACGACGATGATTCTTGGGAACAGGAAGGTAGCCCGAAAAGGAACTTCCCCAATTTTAAGTTTTAGGTCAGAACTTGAATAAGGGGGGAAGAATGTCATGCCCACGATTGATCTTGGATTGATTATCTCGTTAGAGGTCATAGGCCTACCTCGACCCGTAAGTTAATTATGATTATGAGAGGTTTAGGCCCCTCATGTGTATAGGGTCATAATTAATGGTTGGAGGCCTAAACTCAAGATGGTGGATTATTATGGGGGAACTGGATGACATGATCCAGTTAGGCTGCAGAGGTGTCCAGTGAGGTGTCACAGTGCACTACTAGTGGTGCATGGGTCTTGGAGGGTATAAGTATACCCATTGGGCTCTCACTAGTGTATGCTTGATTGTGATGTTAGTAGCTACATGCTGCTGGTGTGATCCTCTATCTCTTGTGAGTGATTGATCCATAGCTTGGGGCTAGATCCATTCGATCTAGGTTTGGTTGAGTTGTTTTGTTAACCATCCGATTCCCTTGTGTTGCTTTGTTGCGGCTTGCTTGGCTATTGTATCCTTGGTGAGAGACTTTATACCTATGGTCGGAGATGACCCTACCTGAACTACGTATATAGAGGTGGATCTCCATGAGCTTGTCATTCATTCTTTCCTAGAGAATGAAGAGGTCTTCCACTAGTGGTCATGTCAGGACGATTATCTAGGCCTCAGGATGTAGGTAGGCGAGGGTCGAGGGTAAGGCATGGTGGTATGGGACACCATGGCTTATCGGAGATCCGAGCTTGCGTGATGGTGGTCTATAGCTCCAGCGCACGGGGGAGAGGTGGCAGTACCCTCTATGGATGGGCGGTAGCAATGACCGGATTCGACGATGAGGATTCTAACAGCAGCCAATTTGAAGTAAATGGGGAAAAGCTTGGAAAATAAGCACCTATTGGATATTGAAATTAATGAATCATTTCATGCAGCGTGCACCTACTTTTCCTGCCTGAAGGTCTCTTGATGTTAGAGTTGTGCTAAAATCACAAGTAAAAGTCTCATGTGATATCAGTAGATGCTGAAAGTTAGAAATTACCACGACAATATGCTCCTTAGAAGTTCCACACAATACCACACTGAGATGACAACTGGGATCTCCATGTACACCTCATAAAAGAATTTTGAAAGTGATAAAATTCCTCTGAGCAGGGCTTTGATTGCCCTTGAGGTTCACAATTGCAAATAATTTGAAGATTTTCCCTATTCTACTTCTAGAGACTCAGCGGAGACTTAGAGCCAGAGTAGCCAAAAAGTTGAATAGTTTCTTTTGGCCAATTGAGATCTCTAAACTCACACTGTATAAGTAGTGTCTGAGAGTTTTATGTTCTTGATTTAATTGTTAATGCTCAGTTAACTTTCTGTGTATAAATCATAGTTGCAGCGAATCGCGATTCGCTGCAGCGAATCGTGGACAGAATCGTTAAAAAAAAAAAACCAAAAACCCGAATTTCGGCCTCCTCCTCGCGCACAGAACCACGCCAGCAGTGGAGGAGGCAAATTTCTTTTCTGAGAGCTGTGGGCATCCAATCTTCGCAAGTGAATACTTGGCAGGCATCTACTCGACAATACGGAGTTGGTGTGCACGGTGCCGCTACGCTTAGCATGTTCTATCATCTGGTTTAGGTCCTCTAAAAAGTTTCTGGCTGCTTCAACTTTTTCTTGTTTTAAACCCTACACTGTGGGTGAGCGTGGCTGAAAACCGTACATCAGCATAAATGGGCTGTATCCCGTAGCTGAATGTTTGGTACTGTTGTAATGCAAACTCTAATATCGAGAGATACTCCTCCCAATTAGTCTGCTTCTTGCTGACGTATGCACGAAGCATATCCTCCAGCACTTGATTTACCCTTTCTGTTTGACCGTCCGTCTGTGGATGGTCGATGGTACTCATATTAAGTTTAGTATGGAGATGATGGAATACTGCCCTCCAAAAATTTCCAGTAAACTTACTGTCCCGGTCGCTGACTATGCCGGTAGGTAGACCGTACAATTGAAATAGCCCGTCTACAAACAACCTCGCTAACTTTGGAGCTCTAACGGTTGTTTTGGTCGGAATGAAATGAGCCATTTTGGTCAGACGGTCAACTGTGACCCATATAGCGTCATTACCCTTTTGGGTTTTAGGCAGGCCTACTATAAAATCCATGGAGATACTCTCCCATTTACCAGCTGGTATTTCTAAGGGATGCAACAACCCTCCTGCCTTTAAACGCTCTGCTTTATTTACTTGACATTTCTGGCAACTGGTTACATACTGGTGGACGTCCTTTTTTCATACTGGGCCAGAAAAATTGCCTACGAAGAAGCTCATAGGTCTTCTGTATGCCTGGGTGTCCCGCGCTAGGATTGTCATGACATTCATATAGGACCTGCTGCCTATAATCCTCTGAATTGGGGGACACATACTCTATTTCTATAGAGCAAGTACTCATCCTGAATGGAATACTGTTTCCATTTGAATCCTTGAGTCAACTGACCCTCAACCACTGGGGTCTGCTTGGGTAATACAGGCTCAGAATCCTCAACGTCATCTGACGACGTATACTCGGACTCATCATCATCCTCAACGGAAGCTGCCGTATTCTTGGATGAACTGGCACCAGCCCCGGGAATTGGTTCTGGAGTCTGTAACTGTCTGTTCTGGACTGAGTTCCAGATAGTAGAGAAGAATGCATCATACTGGCATTTCCCTCTCAAGGACTCGAGTAACTCATTACGAATCTGAGTAGAACTCAGCTCGTTTATCATAGGCATTCTGCTAAGGGCATCTGCTACTGTATTGAATTTTCCACGCCTATATCTGATAGACATGTCAAACTTCTTGCATCAACCTTGCCCAACGAGCTTTCCGACCTCTAAGCTCAGGTTGATTGCAAAGGTATCTGAGACTCTCATGGTCTGTCAGGACCTCAAAGTTGGCACCATACAAATAATGCCTCCAAGTCTTAAGGGCATGGACTATAGAAAAGAGTTCCTTTTCATAGGCCACTATACCTAGTCTGAGCTGGCTCGAGTTTTTTTACTCTCGAACGGCAACTGGTCGTCCGCCCTGAGTTAGCACGCCCCTACTGCAACGTCGCTAAGCATCTGTATCGACCACAAAAGGCTGATTTTGAGGTCGACGACCTTTAAAAACCGGTTCTTTAGCTAAGGCTAATTTTGAGAGCATCAAAGCTCTCCTCTGTGCGGACTTCCAAATGAACTCCTTTCCCTTCCCTTAAGGAGATTTGTCATAGGAACTGCTATCTGAGCATATTCCTTGACAAATCGTCTGTAATATCCCGCCAGACCAAGAAAGATCTGAAGTTCCAAAATATTCTGAGGTCTCAGCCAACTGAGTATGGCTTTAACCTTATTTGGGTCCATCTTAATCCCATCTGAAGAGAAAATGTGACCCAAATATGCTACTTCTTCAACGAAGAATTCACAGTTGGATTGTTTAGCATAGAGCTTATGCTTTCTAAGCAGTCGAAACACCTTTCTGAGGTGTTTTAGATGCTCCTTCCTCGTTTTGCTGTAAACGAGGATGTCATCTAAAAATACGACTACAAACTTACCCAAGTATGGTCTGAGGACACTGTTCATCAAGGTCATAAAGGTAGTTGTAGCATTTGAGCCCAAATGGCATCACCTTAAACTCATAATGACCGTGACGAGTCCTAAAAGCTGTTTTCGAGACATCTTCCGATTTTATATGGACTTGATGATATCCCGATCTGAGGTCTATTTTGCTGAAAAAATTAGCCTCGTCGAGTTGATCAAACAACTCGTCTGCCCGAGGCATAGGGTATTTATTCTTAATTGTGACTTTATTGAGGGCTCCGTAATCTACGCAAAGACGCATAGACCCCTCTTTCTTTTTCACCAATAGGACTGGTGAGGCCCATGGTGAACTACTGGTCTGAATTTGACCTTTCCCAAGATAGTCTGTGAACTGCCTAGTTATTTCTTCATCCTCTGTTCAGCTGACCCGATACGGAGGTTTAGAAACAGGTGCTGTACCTGGTACTAGGTTTATTACATGATCTACCTCTCTGCTAGGTGGTAAACCATGTGGTAAATCTTCAGGAAAAACGTCTTTAAATTTAGACAATAAAGTTTCTAATTTACTGATTTTCTGCTGAATAGAACTGGAAATAGAAACTTCAGGAATAAACTGAAAGTCACATAAGAATACCTGATGGTCTTCGTCTCCGATTAGCTGACAGAGCTCTGAACTGCAGACCATAGGGCTGTTGGGAACATCATGCTCCCCATGCAACTGGATCTCTTGGCCTTTATGCTGAAAGCTGAGGGTGTTCTCCTGATAGTTTCTGTGGAGGGAAGGTCCTAAACTGTAGAGCCAATCTCTCCCGAGAACAATGTCTGTTCGATCCAGGTGCATTATCTGAAAGTTTATTTCATCTTGGTACCCTGAATACCAAGATTTAACTTACTTACCATAGTTTCCATATTTTTTTATCTTCACCCTTAGCTAATGAAACTATGTACCTATGCTGAGTTATGGGTTGCCCCATCATCAACCATGACTCTTACTGACTGGTTACCAACTTTCCCATGCATACGTACTAGGTCATGCGGCCCAAAGCTGAAGGGTCGCTAGCATTGCAGAGCTCAGCTGGCAACAGTGTTCATGATCTTCATGATACACTTTGATCTCGGAAGCTGCCGAGTCACTGGG